>PVJS01000970.1:11840-109252 GCA_004027185.1 Glis glis
AGCCCTATTTTTTATACTTTATTTTGAGACCGGGTCTCACGAAGTTGCAGAGGGCCTCACTAAGTAGAGAGAGAGAGAGAGAGAGACAGAGAGAGAGACAGAGAGAGCGTGCACGCATGCCCGCGCGCGCGTGCGCGAGCTGAGGCTGGCCGCAAACCTGGATCCTCTGGTCTCCACCTCCCAAAGTACTGGGATTACAAGCATGCGCCACCACGCCCGGCGGCTTTCATTTTTTTTAAAATTCAGCTGTTTCTTTTTATAGTGCTACCAATATAGATTTTTTACAATGGAGTTAACAAGATAAGGCAAATGAATTTAGATACTTACCAAATAATGTAACCAATTCAATTTTTTAGCAGCGGAGTTAATTCCTACTATTTAATTTTAATACTTTATTTATATTAGAACAAAGTATTTAGAATTAAATTAGTATTTCCACTTACACAGCTCTAAGATATAATAACTATCAATTGATATAGATATGCTATGCCTTTGTGATAATTTCAGTGATTTGTATAACTCAAATCATTTAAATTCCCATTCAATGAAATGATTATTAATCAACTATGAAATTTCACATGTACCCAGAAATTTAAACTATATAAGACTTCTCTTTAATAAATGTATCATCTTGAAAACGCAGTTATAGAAAATAGACTCATCAAGTTAAGATGAACAGAAGCTAGAGAACGTCCAAGAAAGAGTAATATAAATTGCTAAATGACTAAGAAATGGTTTAACAAAGGAAGGCTAAAATAATGTGGGTTAGTAGAGAACAGAAGGCTGGAGTAGGAAGTAATAATAGTCTTTATTCAAATAGTTGAAATACTATCATGGGAACAGAGGTCTTCAGTAATCTCTGTCTAATGAGAAAAGATCTAAAAAGATAAAGTCAAGTAGTAACTGAAAGGACTGTTTAGATACCAAGAAAAATTCCCTTTGCAGTTTGAAGACTTTGGAGACTAATACCAAAGATGACTGTAAAATCTATATGTCTGAAAATGTTTAAGCAAAGTAAATATTACCAAAGGTATTTATTCTTCTAATATCTATATAGTAAATGTGTGCTATGTGGCATGCCCACACACATTCACCCTTATCACTCCAATGTACAATAGCCTAGCTTCTCACTACAGCACCTGAATTTCTTTGGCTGGGAGATTTCTCAGGCCCTAGCATCCTAGCATCCTTTTGCCTACCTGTACATTAGCCAGCAACACTACAAAATTACCCACCCACATGGATATCCCTCTGCCAAAGACTAACAAGAGTCAGTGCATGGATACCCTAGACTTCCTTATCCCAGAGTGGAATAAGTCTGAGATGTGGTATAACAGTGGCTCCTGGATTTCTCCACTGTGATCCTTCTCCAATTATCCACTGTAGTTACTTGTGTAATAATAAAATCCATATTGAATAAAGCTTCTCCCTGTCTTAATTTCCTAATATCCTACTGGTATTTCCAGTGATAGCCTCCCCCCAAAAACTAATGGTACTCAAATTCTTGTTAAGAGTGTGTTTCTTTAGTACTCAAACTAAGGCAACATATATGCCACTTGCATGTAGCACCTCTTATATACTTACATCTTTTTATATACTTAATAGTTTTTTTAAAATGATTCCCCAATTTTACTTGTTTCTCTCAAATATCTTTATAAAACAAGTAGAAAACTAATACCTTCCATTTTTCATTATTACATCACTAAAATAAGTAATATCAAGGCAGCAACTTAATAGAGCTATCTATTATTGCCTGTTATCTCTAAGTGTGACTCCTGCTTTTTTTTCTTTAAGTATATACATGGGGTGAGGAGATATTAGCAAACATTTGAGAGGTATTATAGATATGCTGCAGCAAACTTATCTCAATGGCTATTTGAGCAAAGAGAGAAAATGGAAAAGGGAATGATTTCCCCACTCCAATCCAAAACTTTTGTTTTGTTTGTGGTGCTGGGATGGAACCCAGGGGCCTTCTGCCTCTGAGCTATACCCCAGCCCTATTTATTTTTTTATTTTGAAACAGGGTCATGATAAGTTACCCTGTGCTGGCCTCGAACCTGCGATCCTCCTAAGTTTCTCAAGTACTGGGATTACAGTTCTGTGCTACTGCACCTGACTGATTCAATGTTTTCTTAAAGTTCTTTTCCAGAACCAAATGTCATCCATCTTATCACCTCAGAATGCCTAAGATCACTTCAGATGCCAAGGGAATATACATTCCACACTTTAAAAAATATCAATCCACTGAACAGATAACTGAGAAAGTGAATTCCCAATTATTAGAGATTTCTCAAGATTTTGTCGATCCCTATTATAAATAGTTTTTAAAAACTGCTAAATAGAGAGTTAGGGATTCTAGTTCTAATTTCCTGTGTGACTGTACACAAGCCACTTTATTTCTCTGGGCCTCAGTTTCCTTGACTTAAAAACAATAAAGCCAAAATAGACCTGTGTTTTCTCTTCTGGTCTCCTCCTGGCCCCTTCAAGGATAAAAGGGGTGGGGAAAAGTGAAGTTCTAGGATTCCTAGCCTCATTCCTCCAAAAAACAGTTCTGGGAATATCAGTTTTACATACAAACTTGTTTGCTGGAAGGAGAAGGAAAGAAGGGTGAGAGAGAAAAGTGCCAAAGGAGAGAAGGAGTAGGAAGAAAGAAAGAAGCAGAAGAGAGAAACTTTGTGTGTGTGTGTGTGTGTGTGTGTGTGTGTGTGTGTGTGCATTGTAATTTTACATCATATTGGGGTACAGAGTGCCAGAAAATGCATGCACACAGCTCTTGGTGCCCCCACCGGGTCACTCCCTCCTCCGTCACCCTCGCCATGCATGTGGAGATTGGAATTGGTAATTCTGTATACATTAATAGCATTATTTCAAATGTTACATTTTTTATGACTTCATCCACCCTCCTCAGTTCCCTGATCCCCCTCAATCACTCCTTTGGAGTCTCTGCTCATCTAACTGATGTTGCCCTCATTTCTGAATATCTCTGTAGTTTCCACATATAAGAGAAAACGTACATCCACTTGTTTTTTTTTTTTTTTGAGACTGGCTATACTTGCTTAGAACCATATTCTTTAGTTCCATCCATTTTCCTGCAAATGGTGTGATTTTTGTTCTTCTTTATGGCTGAGTAAAATTCCATTGTGTGTATATACCAAAGTTTTGTGATCAATTCATCTGTTGACAGGCACATAGGTTGGTTTCATAATTTGACTATGGTAAATTGTGCGGCTATGAACATGGATAGGCAAGTATCATTATAATATTCTGATTTCGTTTCCTTTGAGAAGATGCTGAAGAGTGCTATCACTGCATCATATGGTAGTCCCATTTCCAATCTTCTGAGAAACCTCCACAAAACCTGACCTTAAACAATATAGGAACCACCTTTTACTAATTAGGATAGCTACTTTCAAAAAAAGAGAAGAGAAAGGAAGGAAAGGGAGGGAAAGGGAAAAGAAGGATTAGCAAAGATGTGGAAAAACTGGCACCCTTAGTAGGAATGTAAAATGGTATAGCCACTATAGAAAACAGTATCATGACTCCTCAAAAAATTAAAAATAAAATTATCTCATGATCAAGCAATTCCATTTCTAGGTATATATTCAAAAGTACTGAAAGCAGAGTCTCAAAGAGGTATCTGTACACCCATGTTCAGAGGAGCATTATTAACAACTGCCAGAGGGTGAGAACAATCCAAGTATCCATCAATGGATAAATAGATTAACAAAATGTGGTATGTTCATACAAAGGAATATTATTCAGCATTGAATACGAAGGATAGTCTCATATGTTACAACATGGGAAAACTTTGAGGATATTATGCTAAGATGAAATAAATCACAAAAAGACAAATACCGTATGATTCCATTTTATAAGTAACTAGAGTAGTGAAATTTATAGAAAAAATTAGAACAGTGATGTCCAGGGGAAGTGGGGAATTGAATAATGCATATAGATACTCACTTTTGCAAGATGAAAAGAATTCTTCAAACTGGTTGTATAATAATATGAATGCACTTAAATATACTGAATTGTCCTCTCAAAAATAGTTAAGATGGTAAATTTTATCATTTTTTAAAAATAGAGGTTAAAAAATAAACCGAACCACTGGGCTAGATGACATTTAGGATCTCTTCCAGCTCCACAGTCTTTGAATTAGCATGAACAACAATTATATAATTTATCATTGTCCTAATATAAAGTTCATGAACAAAATTATAACAGAAAAGTTATTTTTCCTATAAATATTCTCCACAATATTATAACCATTAATCTCTATGATCCAAGGAATGAGCTTCAGTGACTAATACTCATTCCCTACAGAGATTCACTAAAGTATTACCTAAATGGTAGAAATCTTATGGTCAAATAGAAAATCTAAGATTATTATTAATCTCCAACCAATGCTATCACCTCTGCTTTGAAGGCCATTACCTCCCAGCAGGATGAAGGGCAGTTTCTTCTGTGCTTCCATAGCATGCCACATGGCATTCTCAAGGACAACCTGTGTGGGCATGAGCTGTGCACGCCTGATGGCATTCTCAAGGACAACCTGTGTGGGCATGAGCTGTGCACGCCTGCCACTTTACCTGGACTCTTGAGTCCCACTAAGGGAGACCTCACCATGCTGTAGCTGATTCATCTTGCCTACATGACAGGCTGCCACAAGATTTTATTAAATTGATTCAAACCTACACACCATCTACCCATAAATTCTCAGGTTCTCAATACAAGCTGATAAGAACATTTCTAAAATAAATGAATCTCATATTATTTTATTATTTTATTTCCTAATAAAAATATATAACCTCACTTATGTTCATTTATCATTATTTTTCTGTTCTTATTCTCCTTTAACTTAACATTTTAAAAGATCATGCACACCTAAGTGTATTATAGAAATTCATTTAATTAGATGCAACTCAAGGTGAAATGGAAGAATAATAAGCTATTAGTAACGACAGATATTAAAACATATAGCTGGCCAATAAACACAGAAAAAAAGGCTCAACACCATTAGTTATCAAAGAAATGCAAATTAAAACCACAATTCAATACCACAATATAATTGTCACATGGGTAATATTAAAAATATTGTCAGTGTCAAGAGGGAACTATTTGAGGTGATAAAAATATTCTATATTTTGACCATGATAGTGCTTATACAGGTATATATATATATATATGTCAAAACTCATCAAAGTGTATACTTCAATAGGCGGATTTTATCATATGTAAATTATACCTTATTCCTATAAAGATATACAATATGATAAGCAATATTTTAGTTTTGTAGTTTCCAAACATTTTTGGTCATTTTTCTCTCTTAATGAAAAATAATTTACTTATAAATTAATTATCAGAGAATATATGTCCTATTGTATTAATAAAATAATATACTATACAATAGACTTAAAATAGGGATTATAAAATAAAAAGCTAAAAATCAAATATTTAAATATACTGTTAGTTGAAATGAATTCATTAGCTAATTTCATAGCACAATATATAGTTAGGTGAGAGGTTTATCACAGAATACAGCGGACATGGATTCATGTATCAAAACTTGTCAGGGAGTGGGGTGGGAACTGAGGGAAGGCTCACTGAGTGCTGTGTGCATGTATGCCTCTCTCACTCTGAACTTCATCATGAAGTATGATTACAATGCACCAATAAAATTTTTTTAATTGTCTTTTCTTCAAAACCATCTTATTCAGACAGTGTCATAAATTTGTTATGTGACTGTTAAGGAATTAGAAATATACTCATTTTGTCATTTTCTTATTTGTTTCTACTTTCAATGTTAGTGCTACCTTCAATTTAAAGGCCATTTGTGGGATATTATAAAGCTAATTTAATTAATTTAGACCATATAATCCATTGATCTACCTTACTGGAAACAGAAAATGCAACAAAAAAAGCAAGGGTCTACTTACAGCTCTTGTTCCCTCCAGATGCCTCATTTGTACATGCGAGTCACATAATTTTTGTATCTTAGCTCTCTTTCTTACTTTTTCAGTAAAACATATGTAGAAATAAAAATCCTGAAACTTTCTCCCTATACTCTAAGTCTTCTTGCACAAACCTGGACTGAAGATGCAATACTCACACTTTTCAGAAATTATGTTGTTTAAAATATGGAGTGGGTAAATGTGTGTGTGTGTGTGTACATATTTAATACTAAACATGTAATTAAAGTATTTTCAATTACTATCAATCTGGCCATTAATTAGCTCACTTTTTAAATCAGAAACATTTATGGAGTACCTACTCGTGCCAGAAATATTGTATGTGCTAGTTAGGACTACAGTGGGAGTGAAAAGAGACAAGATCTTGGATCATTCATTTACGATATACTTTTGGGGAGTGACAGAAATAGTATAAATGGACTGAAACTATAATAATGAAGCAGTCCGTGAAAGGTACATGGGGCTAGGAGAGTGCAGCTGCACAGGGAGACTTAATCTAGTTTGGGAGATCAGCAGACTTCCCTGGGACCTGACTGCTGACCCCTAGTGTTCAACAAAATAATATCAAGACATGTACAAACAAATGGAGGTGTAAGCAGTGACAGTGGTGGAGCCCAGGAGTACAATGAAGTTTCTTTTTTATTCAAACTGCCCATGATGTCATTTAACCTTGATCAGTCTCGTATTAAGGCCATTTCTATTCTTTTGCATTGGCCTGAGACCATTCAAATAGATCAACCTAGCACCAAAGAGATCATAAACACATGAAAAATGGAGTGAAATCAAATGGCTGTTTCAGTTACATTACAGTCATTCAGATAACCTAGAGTTATTCATAGCTTCATTATACAGATTATCTAAACACACACACACACACACTCAGGATACCTAAGAACACATCCAAATACCATACTTTGAGAAACATTACTCTTTCACCTATTTTTCCTATCTCCAGTTCCTAGCAAAGTATCTCACATATAAATCAATTAGTTGTCCTCATATCTATAAAATGCTTTGCAGTTTACAAAGCACTACAACATAGATATTCTCATTTGATCCTTATTACAATCCCAGGTGTTATAGTTAGATATAAAATTCCCCTAAAGAGCTCATTTATTAATGTCTGGAGCTGATGTAATTGATTCGTGAGGGTTGTAATCCCAGCAGTGCATAAATCCATTGTAATGGATTTATCTGGGTGGTCACCCAGGCCATTAGGGTGTGGCTGCAGGTGGGTCCCTGGGGGTGTGGCTTTGGGGATTATGTGGCTCCTCCTCCCCCTGTTCTCTCTCTCTTGCTTGCTTGCAGCCTCCATGATGTGAGGAGCACAGCCCATGTGCTCTCCCTCTGTCAGCCTCCCACTGCCATGCCCTGAGATCCACCATCCCCAGACTCACATAAACTGAGCCCCAAACCATAAGAAAATAAATCTCTTTCCTCTAAGTTACATGGTCAATCTTTTAGATTATAGCTGAAAGAATGCTAACCGGAACACCAGGTAAATTGTTTCTATTTCAGTAATAAGTAAACTAGGACTGGGTGGTACTTCTTCAAGGTACCAAACAACTAGAAAGTTTCTGTTGCCCTCCATGAACTCACTCAGCTCCTACTACTATTATCTGTTTCTTCTCTTTGCTCCCACATACCTAATAAGTATACATCAGATACTGCTGTTCTCTACTTCATCTTTTGTTTCCCTGTCAGTCTCTTCAACCCAGCACCAAGCACACAGTTCATGGCATGTAAGAGCTATTTGACCGATGTTTGTCAAATGAGTTCCTGTAATAAAGTTATGGAAAGTGAAGCTCAGGAAGGTTAAAGTCATTTGCTCAATGACACGTAGCTTATAAGTGGCAGGCTTAGAATTGCCTCTTTTATCTCCTGAGATCAAATTCAACTCACTGTCCCTTTGGCCCATATTGCTAATATTTTGGGGCAATATTATTACTGCTTCATAGGAAAGAGCAAAAAAAAATCACATTCTTTTACCATTAATTCAAAGTTTTACCAACCAAAACATATGGAAAAATGTAATTTAAGCTCAAACATTAAAACATTTTCTACATGTGAAATAAATTGTCTATTAAGATCTAAGATAATTATTTAAGAACCATCTTATTAGCCTTATCACTAATCTATTTTTATACTGAGCATTTAAGAGCATGGGTTTTATTTTCTATACTAGCTTCTCTACTTCATATTATTTTCCTAGAGTTCCTCAAATTCTTTGGTGCTCTTTTGCTTTATGTCTTAATATTTAATTAAAATAAACAGCTAAATAAATACTCAATGTTTGTGAAATATATTTATGCTTACTAGGGGAAAACTGGGAGTGTTCTTGAGTTCTAAACATTATATCTAACCTAGGAGTAGTGACTCATGCCTGTAATCCCAGTACTTGGGGGGCTGAGACAAGAGAATCACAGGTTGGAGGCCAGCCTCAGCAATTTAGTAAGACCCTGTTTAAAAATAAAAATGGCTGAGGGTGTAGCTCGAAGGTAGAATGCCCCTGGGTTCAATACTCAATAGCAAAATAAAATTATATATGTCTACCAGATCAATGAACCCATAAGCAAAACACTTTATCTAATTTCAAAGTCAAGACAAAACCATTAAACTAAGCACAAAACAAAAAGACAAAGAAAAATAAAAAACTTATTGGTAAAAAGTAGAATGATTATGTTATTAGGGAGTCATAAACAGGACTTTAATCAATGGTCTTACCAGTCCCATAAGAAAAATTTAGAAAATTTATTATTATTGGGTATTAACATTTAATTTGTTCAAAGTAAAATTATTTACTATCACTTCAAAAACTTCAGCAACTATCATTTCAATCTACAGCTATTATAGACCCATTTACAAAAAAAAAACAACACCAAAACTCATGGTTGTCTGAATTATCATTTAATTGCCTTAGTCATGAGATACAAAGTTAACCTGAGAATCACAAATCGGACAGTGCCTCTTTAAACCTAATTATATTAACACACTTTTTTTTAAAAAAAGAATTGCCTTTCCTTTTTATATTTGAAGTGCTTTCTTATTTATAACTTTCTTATTTAATTCTTGTACTTGATTCATATCATTTTTTAAAAAATATAAAATTACTGCCGGGCATGGTGGTGCATGTTTGTAATCCCAGTACTTGGGAGGCTGACACAGGAGGATCTGGGTTCTGCGGCCAGTCTCAGCTACTTAGTGAGGCCCTCTGCACCTTGGTGAGACCCTGTTTCGAAATAAAGAACCACCCTATAAAAAATCTAAAAATAGGGCTGGGGGTGTAGCTCGGAGGTAGAATGCCCCTAGGTTCTAGCCCCAGTAATGCCTATATATATATATATATATATATATATATATATATATAAACATATTATATATATATAAAATATTACTACTAATAAAGAAGCACAGATTTAATGGGATATAAAGCCACCAATACTTAATAACCCAGAAACACCAAATAATAAAAGAAGAAAGAAGAAAAAAAATCATTGTTTTGGTTAGCTATGCAGATTTATAAGAGAGCTTCATTTTAAAAGAATTTTATTTGTGGTAAAATGCATATAACATAAAATTTACCTTTTATCCATTTTTAAGTGTGTAGTTCAGTAGTGTTAAGTATAGTCACATTGTTGTGCAACCAATCTCCAGAACATTTTCACCTTGCAAAACTGAAACTTTGTACTGATTAAAAAACAACTCATTTCCACTTCCCCACCCACTCCTGGCAACCATGACTTTACTTTATGTTTCTATGAATTTGACTACTCTAGTTATCCCAAATAAAGGCAGGCGTGGTGGCGCACACTTGTAATCCCAGTACTTGGGAGGCTGAGACAGGAGGATCGCGGGTTCACGGCCAGCCTCAGCAACTTGTGAGGCCCTCCACAACTTAGTGAGACCCTGTTTAAAAATAAAGAATAAAATAGGGCTGGGGGTGTAGCTCAGAGGTAGAACACCCTTGAGTTCAATCCCCAGCACCACACACACACACAAAAAATAGTTATCCCATATAAATAGAATTATACAGGATTGGTCCTTTTTTTGCCTGGCTTCTTTCACTTAGTCCAAGTCTTCCAGGCTCAGTCACATTGAGGTATGTGTCTGATTTTCCTTCCTTTAGAAGGCTGAATAATATTTCATTATATTTTGTTTATTCATTGGTCAGTGCATGTATTAGTCAGCATTTCCCAGCTATAATCTAAAGACCTAGCCACATAACTTAGAGGAAGGAAGATTTCTTTGCTCACGATTCAGTCCATATAAGGCCGGAGACTGCAGATCTCAGGGCATCCTGGTGGCAAGTGGGGAGAGGGAGAGCACAAGGCTTTGCTCTCACATCATGGAGGCCAGAAGCAAGAGCAAGAGCAGGGAGAAGAGGAACCATATATAAACCCCAAGGCTGCAGCCCCAGGGACTCACCTTCTCAGGCCACATGTGCCCACCAGCCCAGGCTACCACCCGAATTTATCCAATTTAATCCACTGCTGGGATTACAATTTTTATGACTCAATTACATAAACTCCAAACACCAATTTATGAGCTCTTCAGGAACCAAACACTAATGTATGAATTTTTGTATAAACTTAAGTTTAATTTCTGTACCCTTTTATATTCCCACTAGCAATGAATAATCGATAATAAACTTTTTTTACAGATTGCTGAACAATCTCTACATCTTTTCTAAAATTTTAGTGTGTGGCTATTTTTATTTTACTTTAACCATTCTTATAGGTGTATAGAGATATCTCACTATGGCTTTTAATTTGTATTTCACTTATGGCTAATGATGCTGAACATTTTCTTATGAGCTTACTTGCCATCTGTATATTCTCTTATGAAATGTTTTTGTATCTTTCACTATTCTCTAATTGAAAGTTTTCTTACTATCTAATTTACAAACTGTAAAATTTGAAAGACTGTCAGAAATAAAAATGTCTATCTATGAACAAAACAAACACATGAGCACAAATAAAAAGTTTAATGGGCAATACATGATTAAACTAAGAAAAGAAAAAAGAAAGAGCTTGACTAACTTGTAAACCAGAAATTTTAAAAAACCTGTGTGTAATTTTTTTCAGTTTTGAAGCTCACTTTTTAAATAATCAGTTAAAAATCATACCTTTCAGAAATAAAATATAACCTTTTCACGCAACATTTAAAAATTAAGATTATAAAACAATGAAAAGTTATTCTTTTGTATTTAATTTAAAAATCTGTATTCTATCCTCTCTACTACCCAATAATTAATATGTCACTTATAATAAGAATCTGGGTGAGTTTAACTTTTTTATAGGTTGCTGAACAATCGATTTGATGAACCTGATTTTTCAGAGGTTTGGGAGGAAATTGTTGCCTGGGCCTTTGTACAACTTGAGATATATATTTATTAATTAAAATAAAAATCCAAGTTACAACTTAGCTAATTATTATTTTTGAGTTTAGAATCTGATTTCTAATTTTTTAAATTTTTGTCTTTTTTTGAGGATAATTTAACTTTCCTTTCCTAGCAATCAGATTTTTAAAGTAGTCTGATACTGTACCACCAGTTCTTTATATACACTTATGTATTTAAGATAATCCTTAAAAGTACCACCAATTCCATATTGATTGTCTGCTTTATGTGTTATTCAGGCTTATTTATTTATTTTCTTGGTAGTAATGATCAAAATAGAAGCGCTAACAGGGAATCCAGAAAGAATTGGGCAAAAACCACAACACTGATTTTCTTCTTTCCTTTTTGAACTCTGATTTCACTGACATGATATAAAAGCAATTTAAATCTTGGATAATTTTTTGGATAACTCTTGTTGCTTAGAATAAGGCAAACTTTCTGATTTTATATTTCTAAATGTAAAATACCAAATAGGTACCTATGTCTATTGAACACAATATTAGCTCAAATTATTACTTAAGAAATTTACCTCAGTCTGGAAAAGTTATTTATTTTTAAATGTTTTTCTTTTAATATAATTTCTTGCAACTTCTAGAAAACTTCCAAAAATTATACAAAATACTCCTAGGTATCCTTTATTTAGACTCTCTGCAAGCTAACATTATGGTACACCTCTTTTATAATTTTTATCCCCCCCCATTCCCATCATAGTATTGGGGATGGAACCCAAGGAATTGTGCATGCTAGGCAAGTAATCTACCACTGAGCTATATCCCCAATACTCTTTTTTTTAAAGGTTTCATATTTACTGATGTTCATACTTAGGATCTCTATTTAGATAGGGTATAAGAAGTTTAAGGTTCATATTTTTTTATTTGCTAGTTATTGGCTCAAATAGCCTTTTACATCTCAGATGTTCTTATTTGCTTTACTACTATTGCTCACAGGATTACACAAGGTGATTACAATAGCTAAAATTAATCCTTCTTGACATATATTATATTCTGTTCTTTGCCATGGGACTGCTATGTTGAGGTATAGCTATGTCAGTAGGTTTATACCATTCAGCAGTGTATTTTGCTATAATACATCTGACTGCTTTATCTCTGGAGGTAGAGCACAAAAGCTCAGACTCTGAAGTCAGATGACTTGAGTTTGACTCGTGGCTGAAAAAAAATCACAGCTGAAGGAAGGCATGTTAGTTAAAATCAGATTTAGGATTTAGCACTGAGTTACTAGGCAGCCAGAACAAAGAGGCAGGTACTGATTTGCTCTAACTAGGATGCCCATCAGTTCATAAGGGCTCCAAGAAAAAGTGTCTATTTCAAAAATCAGTCCTGGGTAAAAGGAATGTCAAAATGATCATTTTTCATGAACAGAATATGTACTTGTTCCATAAAATTAACCTTCTGATATGCTGGTTTGATACAGGTATAGAACTTAATGATTTTTAATAAACAATTCAACTGGCTATGACAGGATCCAGGAGAGAAGATGATTCTCAAACTATGTCATATAAACACCTAGGGGTTATGCAAGGACATGTCAAGAGCTATTATCAGTGGTGGTAAGGGGAAGCTAAATTGACAAGGGCCAAGTCCTTACCCACTACACAAACAAAATGATGTGGTCAGAACAGTTCAGTTTTTGTATGAGTTAGTAGACTCCTTCGGTACATATTGAAAATTCATTACTTGCCAAATATTTACTGGTTCCATGACAGAATAATTTGCTAAGCAGATAACACAAATATGCCACACTCCTAAAAGAAATATATAACATCAACCTCACACACATTCATTGTAATTACTGCCCGAGAGTCTACTGGTAAAATGTAAGCACAAGCTGTCAAGGCCAAATGATTATTATCTAAAGCAAGTTATTTCAATTCCTTGAGCCCTAATTTCCTCACTGGTAAAAAGGAGATAATACTATCTACCTAGAATGTTGTTTTAAACCTTAGAAATAACGAGCCATGTATTAAGCACAGAGAATGGCACACAATAGGTGCTCAGTACATGGTAGCTTCCACTACTATGATTCATTATTTCAACTGGAATTCTTACAAAAGTAGAATGGGGACAACTTCAAAATGATAGCTATTATCAAAAACTTAAAGAGCTTATAATGAAGACTAATATGTGATTCATAAGCTCAAGATACTAAGGTATCTTACCTTAGTATCATCACTCCACCTCATCTCTTACTACTTACCCTTCCACTCTTTCCTCCATTTCCACCCTGTTTCAGACCCACAAACCAAACAGGTTTTGCTCTTGCACCAGGTCTTCCTACACACTTTTCTCAAAAAACACCTCATTTTATTCCCCCATTATTACCATTATTCTTCAAATCTTAGTTCAAAAGGCACTCTCTCTGAGAAAATACCCTTGACAAGCATATACCATAAGTAATAATTCAGACATAAAGGTTTCTCTTTCAGGCACTGATAGCAAATAAGCTCAGCTATATATTAAGATATATTATACTGAGGGTGCATTTTCAACACAGATAAATAATTCCTATTATATGTTTTGACAAAAGGGTAGATACTATGATTTGAACATGCTCTTTCCTTACCAATACCCAGGGTCAAGCTTGGTTTCCATTGTAAAAGTATTGAGAGGGGTCTGGGTCTTTAAGAGGGATTGATGCTTTTCTTGCAAAAGTGTACAAAACTGGACTGGTTACTGTAAGAATGGGTTATAATAAAGCACAACTGGAACCTCTTCTTGGTCTCTCTTCTGCACCACTGCTCACCTCTCTTGCACCTGCTTCATACCATGTGATGCCCTCTGCCATGAGGCCCTCACCAGAAGCTGAGCAGAGGTCAATGCCTAGCTCTTGGACCTCCAAATCTTTGAGCTAAATGAACCTCCTTCTTGATGAAGTATTTTTATAAAGGACCAAGCCTCAGGTATTTTGTTATATCAATACAAATAGGACTAAGACAGTAGGCGCTGTTTAAATTATGTTCTAAATTGTTCCAATTATATGTAAATACAAGTGCCAGCTATCCTGAATTTTCCATTCTCTACTAATGTAAAGAATTTTGTAGGATAAATTGAACTTTCCAAGTAAAAAAAAGTACTAATGTTGAAACTCATAGCTTGATAGGCAAATTAGATATTAATAGGAAATAAATTATATATTTCTAAGAGCAAAACTATAGGATCAACTAAAATATACCTATATAAAGTCTTACAAAGTAAATGATTTGTTAGAGAAGAAATTAAACTCTGGGAGATCCTTTGGACTACTTTAAGCCCCTTCTAAGAAACTCAAATTCTAATTAGGCTAGCTATTAATATATTATTTTCACCTTAATTTCCTAAAGTCTTATATTCTACCAGGAACCACATTTAAACCAAAATTATTGTATTTCATGAGCTGTATAAATTATTAGAGGTATTCCTGATTGGTATAATTTGAATGTGTCTCACAGAGCTGATGTGTTGGGAACTTAATCCCCAGTGTGGAGAGGTGGGACCTTTAAGAGGTGATTAGGTCATAATGGTGCTGACTTTATGGATTAACATCTTCATCATGGGGGTGGGTTCATTTATCATAGGAATGGACTTGTTATAAAATTGAGTTAAGCCCTTGCTCACTTTCTCACTCTCATCCTCTCCTGCCTTTCCAATTTCCATCATGGAATGATGAGGATGCCCTCATCAGATGCCAGCCCCTTGATATTGGACATTGCAGCCACCAGAACTGTGAGAAACAAAGTATTTTTGTAAGTTATCCAGTCTGTAGCATTCTATTATAGTAACACAAACAGACTAAGACACTGATCTTTATAGAGAAATCCTCTGGCATTTCTATAATCACTATGATGAGGATACTGAGTGCCTGCGGGTGGGGGGGGGTTGCACCCCTGCCACCACTCTGGGTGAAATCAAGTTGATGTTAGCTCTGACTTAGAGCCTGAGCCTCCTTCATTCAAACCAGTTCAAAACAAGGAAGGAAGACGGTTTCATCTTAGGAAAGAAAATAAAAGCAACACAGGTGTTAGATTAAGATAATTACAGAAGAAAAGTTACTAAGAAGTAAGAAAAAAGGATATCTAAAGGCCTAATGTTATAGAAAAGAAGGTTAAAGGCCCGCATGGTGGTATATGCCTGTAACCCCAGTACTTGGAAGGCTGAGACAGGAGGATCGCAGGTTCAAGACCAGCCTCAGCAACCTAGTGAGACCCTGTTTCAAAATAAAAACTGAAAAGGGCCTGGGGTGTAATTCAGAGATAAAACGTCCCTTGGTTCAATCCACAGTAACACACACACACAAACACACACACACACACACACACACACACACACACACATACACACACACACATACATAAAAGTTAAAAAAAAAACCTATATCCCTATTACTAGTACAACTAATACTAATGAAAATAATAGCCCTCTGTATTAATGATTTCAACATTTGTGGGGTATATCAACCATGGTTCAAAAATATTCAAGAAAAAAAACTATATCTATACTGAAAAAACACAGACTTTCTTGTCATTATTCCCTAAACAACAGAGTATAATAACTACTTAGATAGCATTTACACTGTACCATGAGATATTATAATTAATATAGATGATTTAAAGTGTGTACAAGAATATGTGTAGGTTATATACAAATATTGCATCATGTTATATAAGAGACTTGAGCATCCACAAAATTCATGAAGGATCCTAGAACCAGTCCTCCAAAAATACTAAGGAATAATTGAAATTGTAAAAAATAGATATATGAATTCATTAAAGTCTTATTATAACCAGTTACTATCCTAAATTATTTTATAGAAATACTAATATTTAGCTATATATAAACTAAATATTATTATGCATATTTTATAGTTGAGGAAATTGAGTCTCAAAATGCTTAGTATTTGCCCAGAGTCATATAACTAGAAAGGGTTAGAGTCAGGATTTGAACACATAGTTCCAACAATGTCTACTCTCTTAACCTCCACAAAATCTGCTTTTCTTGATGAAGTAGCCCTCAAAGAAATACAAGGAGAAGCTCAGAAACCATGGAGAAAGAGAGAGACATGACAGTCAAATATCAAAGAAAAATCTAGACAGATCCAAGAGAATATTGTGGGATTTACCTTGCACAAAGTACACAATATCAATAATTGTATGAGTAGCATCCAAATGTCATAGGATTAAGAACTGGCCAACAAAACAGAAATGTAGCAGAACAGTGCAGATGTTTCTATCAGAAAAATTGGCAGTGGAGAATAGCTGAAGAAACAAATCAACTGGACAGGGAAAACAATTACAATACCAAGGAAGGATCACATGTGAAGGCACCATAAACAAGTCATCTGCCTCACTCTCTCACACGAGAGGCTCTTGTGCAACATTGCTCCACAGCCCTCACTTCCTAGGTCCTGCCTACCCTCCCTCCCAGGAACACAGTGCCTTACTTTCCTTGAACTCGCCCATGCTTTTCTCTACTAGACATAGCCTCTTCATTTTTCTTGTGAACTCCAACTTTTCCTTTGATGCACAGCTCAAGGGTCACATCTTTGATGAAGACATCACTGATCTTTACTCCCAAGGACCATCTCCATCTTGCTCCTCAGGTACTCTGTATCCAGTTCCACAACAACATCTGTTTCCTTCAAAAGCTGACATCCTATGATCAGGTACCATGTCAAATCACATTTGAAATCCCAACATGTCACATAGTGCATGGCACATTGGTCTTAAAATATGATATCCAGAACTGATCACACTGGTCTAACTCTATACGAGAAAATATTTTAATTATTTAATAAAGAATCGAAGAATACTACTACTCAATGGTTTAAATTATAGAGCTCTCTCATCCAAGTACTAACCAGGCCCAACCATGCTTAGCTTCTGAGATCAGATAAGATAGGGCACGTTCAGGGTGGTATGGCCGTAGATGCTCTTATTTTTATGAATATTCAGTAGAGATAGTCAACTATAGGGCCTTCATATTTGACTAAACCAGCAAGATTTATTTCAGTTTTAAACTGGCATGGTCCTTTGAATTATCTGTTTTTTTGGTTGTTGTTGCTTTTGTGGAACCAGGGATTGAACCCAGGGACATTCTACCTCCACACTACACCCCCGGCCCTATTTTTTATGCTTATTTTGAAACTAGGTCTCACGAAGTTGCGGAGGGCCTCATTAGGTAGAGAGACAGAGAGAGAGAGAGAGAGAGAGAGAGCAGAGGCTGGCCGCGAACCCGGATCCTCCGGTCTCCACCTCCCAAAGTACTGGGATTACAAGCGTGCGCCACCACGCCCGGCATCTAACTGTTTTATACTGGATAATAAAAATTAGCAGTTCTGGTTTGAAAAATAAGAGCTAAAACCACTGTGACTTTTTTTGAAGGCCATTTCACAGGAATTCATTTTACAATACTTCCCTTTTAGGATGTCTGTAACAGTCACAATGATAAGAACACTGTCCTCCTCAGGGAACCCAACCAATGAGAACCAGTGCAAAATAAGAGCAAAAGATAAAAAAATGCCTTTGCCTCAGTAGATTATATGGGATAATGGTCTCAAATAAGAAACCTATTCACACCCATCAAAGCTAGGATCGTAAGAAAGCAAACCTCTTGACCCTGAACAGAAAGGGAAGATAAAGACAAGAATGATAGAGTGCATGGTCTCAGGCTTAGCTCCCCAAACTAGCAAAGGGACCCACTGAAGATAACTGTGATCAAAACCAATCCAATAGAAAATTCCATTATGGAGTTAACATATCATAGACGATCTTTTCATTTTTTTAAACCACTATTGTTATGGTTAGATATAGAATGTCTCTTGAAAAGTTCATGTATTAATTTTCAGAGTTGATATAATTAAGTCATAGGGGTTGTAATATCATCAGTAGATAAAACCACTATAATGGATTAACTGGATGTTAACCTAGGCCATTGGGTAGTGGTTGGAGAAGGTGGATCCCTAGGGTGTGGCTTTAAAGATTGTAATTTTGTCTTTGCATCCCCTTGCTTACTCATTCTCTCTGCTTCCACCCTCCATGATGTGACAGGAGAGCCCTTGCTCTCTCTCTCTCTAGCTCTTCCTCTCTCTATTTCCTGCTACCATGCCCTGAGCTCCACAGACCTTGGCCTCATATAGACTGAATCCTGAAGTCTTCAGAAAAGTTTCAGCAAATAAATCTCCCTTTCTCTAGGTTGTATGGTCAGTCATTTTGGATTATAATAGTGAGAATGCTGACCAAAACAACTATTGATTGCTTTGATCAAAATACTTTCTCATGGGTATACTGCTAATTGCCATAGTTTTTTTCTGGTTGTGATTATATACAACTAGAAATATGGTAAATAAGTGAGAACAATGACCCAGTATTGAAGCTGTGGTCTAAGGAATGTGAGGACCTAAAGAAGATTCAAATCAAACTTGAATTCCTAAAATCTATTTCCTAAAGGCTAAGGCATCATCTTGCAGATACCCATAATAAATATACCTACTGGAGAGGATTCACTTAAAACTTGTGATCCTTGAAGGTACTCTTTTTCTACAATCTAATTGTCAACTTTGGTTGGATCTATTCCCAACAAAAATGTCATTTATCTTTTGACCGTAGAGATAATATGCTCACTCCACAGGATATATCATAATTTATGTGGCAATGCTAAATATGTGATACACTGATAGTAACTGAAAAGAAATAATATAGCTACATAACTTTTCTGATCATGTTGATAACTCAAATTATGAACAAAGATTCCCTGCCTAAATAGCTGATTTAATATAAAACCAAAGAGTATTTCCTGAATATAATCTTGAAATGGGTTTTTATCACATAAAAAGAGGTTTCAATTGTTCCAGTTACATAGCAAAGACCCACTAGAAACAAACTCTCTGGGTCCCTGGCAGTGAAATGTAAAGACTATAATCTCTGATAATAAAAGAATTTCACAAAGTTGAAAGATTCTTTGGAAGTAAATTTTTTCTATGAACTTAACAGAAGCCTCTCAACCCTAAGGCTCCACTGTACCTGAGATGTTATGTTCAGAAATTATAAAGTAAGACAATACACTTAATGATTTTGGGAGAAAAATATCTGCATGCCCTTCTCTATGTAAAATATAAGACAGGAAGAGTAGAAACTAAAGTTGGAAAGGCAGTTAAATCTGAGAAAGTTGAAAGGGAGCCTTGGTTCAGGACAGCTTTAAAACTGTCAGCAGTATTTCTGGCATACCCATGGCCCAAGATTAAAACAAGGAATCAAATTCTGAGTTCTATCAAGATTCTACCTCAAAAAGAACCTAATTTGGCTTTCTATGGAATAACAGGAAGACATTTTCTTTTTTCCCTCTCTTGAATTTTTACTTCAGTTCTAGGGCAAGCAGGAACAGACAACCTCCCAGATTTAGGCATCAAATAACATTGAAGAATAATCTACATAAAACTGTCAAATCACACAAGGCAAGAGAACAGGGAGGGAAGCAGTCCATTTCTAGTTGTATTCTATAGAGATCCTGTCAGTCCAAAAATATTTTTGACAAGATAGTAGGATGGGCTATATCAAAATTTTAGTTTCTAATCAAAACATTGAACTTGAACATTTTTATGGATTTTATTGGATCAGGCAACAATGCCTATATTTAGAAGCTAAGGCTATGATACTTTCTAAAACAATGAAAACTTACATTGGAAATTTGATAAAGTTTTATACAACAAGACCTTGTCTTTCCTCAGAATTCTCCATTCTTAAGTCACACTGTTAAAGGAAAGGCAACAAATTCATATGTGAGATTATAGAAATGAAATAACAGAAATAATTTGAGAATCCATATTTGATGCTACTACCCAATGAAATTAGAACCTTTAGGGCATTGAAGAAACAGAAGTGTATTAATATTTAGGATCTTGACATTGTCTAGTTTCTCAACATTTCAGTACATATATTATATATCACACACATGCAAAACAAATGATCTGTAGGCTTTCTTTGTAATGGCCAACGCAAGGTAACTAAAAAGTTGAATTAACTACTGTTAACATCAATATCAATGCCATGATTTCAATATCCATCATGGGTCACTAACAAAAAGTTAGAAGCTCTTTCAAAGACATTCTACTACAGTTTGCAAACTTCAAATAACATCAGCACATTAACAATTCAAATATAGGCATTTCAGAGCACCAAATTATCATAGCACCATTATTATCAGTTATGGACAAATCATATCCACAGGGACACTGTTAGAATGCACTAGGGAACTTCAAACATGATACTGTTGTAGTTGTGGGGAAAATGGAAGAAAGAAAAAAAGAAATGGATTAAAAAATTATTCCAAACAAGCCTAGAAGGAGGACATAAGAGTTTCCAGGTAAATATAACACTAACCAACTATGTGAAATAAAATACTGTGTTGACAAAAAGAAAATGAGAGTTCTCACCTTCTTTGCTTGGTGTAAGGGAATGTAAGGTATCACCTACCTCGAATGTCCCAGAGGAAATAGCTAACTTGAGGAACTGAAAAACATGCCTGCTGGCGGGGAGCCATATGGCATAGCACAATGTTTTTCAAAGTATGGTCCAGGTGATACTGATTTTCCACTTCTGCCAGCAATACATATTTATTATTTTTAATATATGTATTAAATATAAAAAGTGATTCTGTTTAAGAAGCAGTCATATCCCCTCCACCAAACTCAGGCAGTAAGGTGATTGGCCTTCCCTAACTTTGGTAAAATATTTGAAGGTTTATTCTTTGGTTCTGAAGACCTAACACCTGTGACATCATATGAAAAAAGGAAAGATTATGTGAATCAGGACAATAAATAAACTCTCATTCCCCACTCAGCTCCCAGGCAGCCAAGCCTTCACCTATCAGGCAAAAAGTTGAACAAGTCTTCTTTAAAAATATGACCAGCCAAAGAAGAAAAACAAAGACACTGAATATCAGAGAGTTCCTAATTAAAAAGCCCAGTCAGATAACACCATTCTGAAGTCGACAAGGTCCATTCATACATTCAAATCTGCTTCGTATATCCACATTTTAAAATATAAATAAATACCCAAAAGCTATAAGACTATAAGAAAAAAAAACTTTTACCATGAAAATCAGAGACAGAACAAAAACAATAACACCAAACACAGAATACCTTGAAAGATGCAGATTATGTAAGAGAAGAAAATTTCAACTTTAAAAAATTAATATCTTCAGAGAGAAAAAATAAAATCAGGAAATAAAACATGATGCTACAAACATAGGGGAAAATTTTTAAATATCCTTGAAAATAGCCAGGCGTGCTGACACACACCTGTAATCCCAACATTTGGGAGGCTGAGATAGGATTGCAGGTTCAAGGCCAGCCTCAGCAGCGTAGCAAGACTCTTAGCAACCTAATGAGACTCTGTTTCCAAACAAAAAATTTAAAAAGGCTGAAGGTGTAGCTTGGAGGTGAATGCCCCTAGGTTAAAAGACCAATACCACAAAAGAGTCCTTAAAAATAAAAAATATGATATTAGAAATTAAAAGTAATAAGCTGGAAAGACAATGAAGTTTAAAGAAAAATAAAAATAGTCCAGAAAGAAGAGAGAGAGAGAGAAAATGGAGGGCAGTTCATCATCAATGAAAAAACTGAAGGTTTTGAAAAGGCCCATCAAAGTTCCATCACAATATATAAAAAGAGGCCTATTTCAGGGCATATCATCATGAAATTTCAAGAAACTGAGATTCAAAACATCCTCTAAACTTTCAGAGAAAAAAATCATATAGGCCACAGACAAAGAATAGGAAATCAGAATGGTATTTCATTTGTTCATAGCAATCTTGCAAACTAGAAGAAATACAATCATTAAATGCAGGGGACACAAATGACTTTTACTGAAAGGGAAGGTAATTACTACTTACCACATGCTAGATTTAACCAGCATTTACATAGCATGTTAGAATTAATACTGAATATTGATCTAACAAAATTAAAACTACAAAAGTAACAAAACTACTAGGTTGAGACCTATTAAATTCCTTTTTTGTACATCAAAAACATACATGGTTCAATCTAATACATCAGCAGCATGAGGAATAGAAAGGGTGTTTGTGTTAGGGACAAAAAAAAAGAGTGTGCTAAGAAATACTTAAAACTAAGAAATCAAGAAGCAATAATATAAGTATGCTATTTTTAAATACATGTAATTGCCTCTGAGGGTTGTTTTATGGGAGAAGAGAAGTTCTATGTTTTTTTTAATAAAAAATCTGGTGAATTATTTGATACTTTATACTATTATATATACTATGTAAGACCTGTAGTAAATATTAAATGATATATAAAATGAATAAAAAGAAAATTGTCTTAAAAAAAGAAGGAAGGAAGGAGGAAAGAAGAAATGTCAGGGTGCAGGGTCTGGGTCAAATAGGTACCTCAGATTTTTTAATGTCTCAAGAGGGCACTTTCTGGAGATAGGAATACTATCTCCATCACATTCCTGTTAGAGATTGGCATTTTCAAAACCATTTATTCACAAATGAGATAAAAAGCAAACCAAAGTGTACTTAATCTTTAGCATTTTCTTAATGGTGACAGATTGTTGAATCATCGTTTTAAAGTTAGGTATGCAGAACAATGAACCAGTTGTTCTTTACTTGCTCTTTGGATAACATAACGGAGCTATCCTTTTCTGAAAAATGCTCAGTTTTGAAATTGGTAATAACATCTATAATTCCTGAGGCTTTCAAAACACTATTTTGGAGAAACTGGTTTTAATGGTAAAAAAGAAAAAAATAAAGAAACATAACTAATAGATTAAAACATAAGACATCATTTTTTGGAACTACATATAGTGTAACTTAATAAACTGGGAGCATGAAGGATGAGAAGGATATGTGTGTAAATATGGTAGAAATAAGAAAGGAATATGCTACGATTATGAATTATAATAAAAAGATTACTTATTTCAGATATCTTACCCTAAAAGTCAAAGACTTCCCTGATCCCAGCCCTCCCCACTTCACACCCAACCTAATTCTGTATCTTGAAAGCATTATGTTAAGTGAGATCAGCCAATCACAGAAAGAGAAGGGTCATATGTCTTCTCTAATATGCAAAAGCTAGGGAGTAGTTGGGATACAAGAGGGACTCCAGACAAGGGTGGAGAAGCCTCTGTGGAGCCAGGGAAGTGGTCTAAGG
Source organism: Glis glis (assembly GCA_004027185.1). NCBI lineage: Eukaryota > Metazoa > Chordata > Mammalia > Rodentia > Gliridae > Glis > Glis glis. Next base: position 35,364 of record PVJS01000970.1, read on the forward strand.
GAAGGGGAAGAGGAAGTACGAAGTTCATTAATGGAATTACTACCATCAACCACGTGTACATATGAGAATATACCATTGTCAGTCTCAGTGCTCTGTATTGGGAGGGGGAGGGGAGGTGGGTGTTGCACCAAGTGCTGTGTGCATGTATGTTGCCGTCAGCTTGATTTTCATTGTGATGTGAAACTATAATGCACCAATAAAAGCACATTTAAAAAAAGAAAAGAATTTAACCTTAAATCATGTCTAGTGTTTATGAAACAATCTCAATCTCCCCCCACACAATTTATTTATAATTAGAGACTCCTACATACTAAAAAACTACAGACAGATCTCGAGTACTAAGATAATGCTATATGACATATGATCTTTCTTATGTTCTCACCACTCCTTAGAAGAAATGACAGGCCACGTAGTCACAATCCACATGTAGAAAGAACTATTAACTGACACAAACAGCATTTATTTTGTCAGTATCTTTGCAAAACAAGCCAAATGCCCTAGCACGAATAAAACCTGTAGTAAGCATCTGATGATGAATTCCTTTTCAATTTTTTAATGGGATGACTCACTCCAGACCTTTAAGATAATTTTATTTTCATTAAACATTATTTAGCAACCACCTAATACCAAGACACTTTCTAAAATACCACAAAGGCAAAATCCCTGCTTATAGGGCAGATGTATGCTTTTCTTTATTCAGTATTACGGTAAGCCAATTAAATAAAAAAACATTATTGTTGACATTTCAGTAAGAAAGAAATAAGAAGTTGTGATAAGCAACAGGGAAAGGAGAAAAGCAGAAGAAAATCTTTTTAGGGCAGACAAGTCAGAAAAAACAGCTCTCCTAAGGCAGCTCTTTCAGAAGAGTATTCTATTCCTCTTTGCCCTTTAGAGCCTAGCTCAGAAAGAATCTGGCACACATAGAAAATACTCAAGAAATATTTGCCAAATTAACCTAAGAACTGAACTATTCCTATCTTAGCACCCAATAAAGCAAGAAAGTCAAGTCCAAATCATCTTTTGGATACAGCTATGTTGGGTGGTGAGCACAATGAAAGTAACAGTCTTTCCTCTGAGAAGAGCAGCTCCTTACCTGTTGTTGTACTGGTACTTGCTGTACCACCTGGGTAGGCACTGCTGCTTGACTCGCCACAGATGTCTGCAAAGTCACTGTCGAACCTGTGTCCGACCCAGTCTCTGATGTCTGCATGATGGTCTCTGAAATATATGAAAACAGAAATAAATTTTAAAATGCATGCCATGCTTTGTTACATTTGTTCTTAATATCCTATACTGAGACATTCAATTCTCATGATACCTCTCAACCAAACATGATAGTCCAAGCATGTTCACAGTCATTCTGACCACTTTTTAAATAAATAAAGAAAATTACTAATCCACATTTTCATTGAAAAAAATTCTCACTGTTACCTCTTATCCTGAAATTATAAACACTGAACTTCATTGAAAGCTACCTTCCTTAGATCTCATGTTATAAATCATTTCAAGTCCTTTAGAAACTACGATGCAAAATTATGTCAGGATACTCCTAATTCTCACAACACAAACCCTAATTTGGATGCAAAATATGTCATGAACCATACTTTCCAGACACTTTTACAGGCTATAAGGATGTCCCTGGAAGAGGAATATAATGTAGAATGAATCATTTGTAAAGTCCTTTGCAACTTAAAAACTTACTATTTGGTAAGCTCAAAAAAATTAATGTATATCCCAAAACCAACTGATATACCTTAAATGTAGCCAAAGTATCAAGTTTTCTAATTTTCTCAGATTACCTGGCCTTCATACCCCATTTTGCTACTTACAGATTCGATAAAATAAATATGAATTTATATTATCTTATATCCTTATAAAGTAAATATAAGTTTCTTTGCTATTGAGAAGGGACCAGAATTCTAATTTTCTTTCCTGGGATAAGAGGGACAGTATTTAATTGGTAGCCTAAGAAAAATACTGTATTATGGTTTAAATCTATGAAGAGTATAGCAAGCATTAATTTTTCATTTAAAAATTCTGAAAGAATATTCAGTACTCTCAAGGAGAAGAAAATCAACCTCTTTCAGCATCTTTTTTTTTCTTTTTCCGCAAACTATCATTTCATTCAAATTTATAAATGGAGCTCTGAAGACATCAAATCTACTCTTCTTATTTTATAAATGAGGAAACTAAAGGCCAGAGAGGTTAAGAGATTCATTTAATGGGGACAAGAAAAGACCTGGTACTGGACTTTTTCACATTGAATCTGTGCTTAATTTCCTTTCTAGACTTTGACACTGTCATCTCTGAGGTGAGCTGAGAATTTTCTTATTATTTTCTTAGTCAAAATTCTAAAGCAACACAATAAACCTATTGCTATTCCAAAGGTCTAGTAGTAATAGCTAGCACTGATTGTTTAACAAATGCAAAGGACACTTCTAAATGCTTTACATGTTAATTCATAAATAAATTAATCCATGTAACAGCCCAGTGCAGTTGGTATGATTATAATTTCCATTCACAATTAAAGAACTTCAAGTACATGGGGTGAGGAGGCTAGGGTTTTTTTTTTAAGTGATGGAAACTGTGGCTAATACCCCATTTTTATGGGTCAGCTTATGTTTAGCCCCAAGATGTGGTGGATATATGGAAAGGCCAATCTGCAGACACTAGTTTTGTTTTTCCAAAAGAAGCTGAAAATCCAGATTTTTATGTGAAATTTTACAAATGGTGGCCTTTTTTTGGTACTGGGGATTGAAAAAAGGGGTTCAATCAGCCCTATTTTATTTTTATTTTGAAACAGGATTAAGTTACTGTGCTGCTTGCCTTGAACCTGCAATCTTACTGTCTCAGTCTCCCAAGTCCTGGAATTAAAGGAGTGTGCCACTGCATCTGACTGGTGGCTCACTTTTTAAAATGTGACACGGATCCCCAGACACCCTCACACACACACACACACACACACACACACACACATTATTTTTGGACTAGCATGATGACCATGGATATGCCTAGAAATGTATGAGAATAACAGTATTCTCTACATAAAACTTTTATCTAATTAAGATTACCGGAAAATCAATGGTTCTCAAAAATTTGGGAAAGAATACATAAATTAGGAACCCTATTTATGCCTGCCTCTTCCTTTTTCCTTCATTATAGTTGGGGGGGGGGGTGAGTAGAGATTTGGGAACAACACCATCCCAAAAAAGAAAAGCAAAAGCCAAGTTTGATTCATTACATACTTATAGACTATAGATGCCATTTATGCTATAGCAGAGGAGTTGTTAGTGAGAGTGAGGCAATGCTTTTCTGCAAGGAATGAGGAATGAACCAGATAGTATATCATCTTCTGAGAGATTTTTTTTTGTTTCTTTTGCCAACTCCAATATGGCTGGCTGATGGTCTCGGTTAGTTGACTGTACAGAGTAAGAAGACAGAGTAGCAAGCTTTTGCTTCTCATTTAAACTGTTCAAACAACGGTAGATAAATTTCTTACACTTATGCTCATATTCCCTCCTCCATCCCCCAGAGACGGCTGAGAATTTTACCAAGACTAACTTGTACGCCATCCATTGTATTGCAGACCAGTATATATTCTCCTTTTTGGTATATAACCCATATTTTGACATTCACTATTTTAGATCAAACACATGCAAGAATGTAAAGAATTAAGTTATGTTTAAAATTAAATGTACCTCTAAAGTAATCCTAACAATTTCCTATAAACCACCTGAGTGTATCAGAAAATAGAAGGCACAGATTTAAAAATCGGTCACCTATAGGCCATATTAGACTCCACATACAGGTATTGTTTGGCTCAGGGTGATTATAAATCAAAATTCTTAACCCCCACCACTTAAAAATCAGAAAACTTTACATTAAGAAAACATTGCCAGAGCCAGGCATGGTGGCGCATACCTGTAATCCCAATACTTGGGAGGCTGAGACAGGAGGATCGCAGGTTCGAGGACAGCCTCAGCAAGTAGTGAGACTCTCATCAACCTAGTGAGACTCTGCTTCCAAATAACAAATAAAATTGGGCTGCAGGTGTAGGTCAAAGGTAGAATGCCTCTAGGTTCAATCCCCAGTACCACAAAAAAAAAAACATTGCCAGATTTTCTTGAAAACTTTAAAGAAAGTGAGCCCATACTATGTATTTCATATGCAAATTACTTAAATGGAAATACCAGTTCACTTATTTTACCTCTATGGTCATGTGAGTATTTGATACCTTTGAGAGTAACTAAAAACCTATTCCTATAAATTGAAAGTAGAAAAATTACATTTTGGGTTTAAAATAATACTGATGACATTTATAATTCACCTCTTTTATACAGAAGATTAATATCCAAGCTTTGACTACTTTACTGAGGCACAAATAGATTTAAAAACTTGCCAAAGCCACACCGTTAGAAAGAGTAAGAGCCTAAATTAATCTCCATCTGTCTGACACTAAAGGCCAAGATGTCAACCACTATGTATGTTACTTTGCAGTATCGGGATGACAGGGCTTCCAAATAGAAAGCTAGACTGCTGGTCTGAAGAGCAGTCTTTCAGGATCTCCGTCCACAGTATTTAAGCTACACTTTCAACAATGGACATCCATCCTATCTTTCTGACACTGAAGTTAAGAAGTATTTCTTCTTTTCCTACTAAGGCCATAAAACCCAACCAATCCGTATTTATCCAGAGTCATTTTAACTGACTGATTTTGAAGACCTGTCTTAATAGCAGCTCAATTACAATGTTAAAACATGTTTGAAGAGTATGTAACCCTCCTGCCAGCTTTTGCTTAAATGATGATTTAAAACCACTGACACCTCAGGAGTATTCTGGTACCTTTCCAACATTTATGCAAAGTAAGGATGGGGGGGGGGATCAGTGTCTTAGCAAGCTCCATTTGTAAGTTTTGTTGTTTCCCAGTGAGACAGTGCATGAGCAACTCTGAGGTGCTCTCATTCATCCAGCAGTGGTTTTTTCTGGGGCTTTATTTATGTTTGGGAGTAATTTGGTTTAGTCCATTCACAGCCTCCTTTCAAGTGATATTTGTTTATCAGTCACAAACAACTGCAGTCACATTAATCCATTTTGATAAGCTAAATAAACCCCTGCCATTTGTCCATGATGCAGCCCATATGTAAATGAGTTGTATATTCTTGCAGGAGAGACAAGCACAATTTCAGTCTAGTCATCCTTGCCTAATGTGGCTGTCAGGTGTGTCATGAGCAACAGATGCTAGTTTGACAAAGGACCTTTTTATTCTGGCTAATTAAGCAGTTGGACACACCCGCCTGTTAAGGGTTCTGCTTTGTACAGCCAGCTCTGGCTGAATCATTAGAATCTACAGCTAAATAGGCCACATTTTGAAAGAAGGCTAATTAACCCCTAGGAGAAGGAAAAGAATATTGCAAAAACCCAGCTGCTGAATGCAACAAGATTAGCATTTCTTCAACCTGATGGGCAAACCTAGGCAAATCAAATGTGTTTGGAACAAATATGCATTATTGTAAGTTTTAAGGTATTCAAGTGTTCTTTGTGAAACTTCCTGAAGATTATTTAATATACTCAAATTCACAGTTGGATTCCTTTTATCACACATAATGTACATGCCAGATTAGATGGTTTAATAGTCTAACCTAATCAATTACTTATCAAACAGAACTATATCAGTAGGCTAGCTTAAAAATAGGTAGTATCCATCTAATTTTTATTGGGGGTTTTTCATCCTGAAATAATTTGCTCTCCTATAAAGCAAAGTCTCTAAAGTATGATTCCACTACACTTACTATATTGTTTTTAACCCTATGGAATATAACAGGTTTTAATTGATACCGAAAATAATGATTAATTAATTTTCAAATGCAACAGAGAATTTCCTCCCATTCTCCTTAGTACTGAAAGACAAGGATGCTAGTTCCAATTCCTACTTGAACCAAATCAACCAAAATCATATATACTTAGTAAGTATAGTAAAAATAAATCACATCTAAACTGTAGCCATATTCAAGAATAAATTATTTGTAAGAATATTAAAAACCTGATTCAACATAAGATCATAGGAATGTCATTTCATAACTGAAAATTACTTTTTAAAAATACAGAATAGAAGTTTATCAGTGGTGTGCTTTTATATACAATAAGGTCCAAAACCATTATAATTAAACTCCTCAGCATAAAACATTTTATGAATACTATGATTCAGCATCAGCATTCTTAAATAAATGTTAGAAAATGGTAATAGCACACATATTGCCCATAGCAATTAAAATCTCTATTAATTAAAATTAGACAACTAAAATGAGCAGTGCTTTTTCAGGGAAAATACCGTTGACATTTACTTTCTTGAACATAAAATTCAAATGGATGTACACATTTCTGATTATTCTGGAGTATATGATCAAAAAATATTGACTATTCCAACTATTAAGAGAAAGTAAGGACATTAAGCAATGTGTAAAGAACATGTAATATATAATAATGGGGTATATTCGAAATTATACACGTGTGTGTGTGTGTGTGTGTGTGTGTTAGTTGCATGGTTAAATAATCATGGGATAAATGATAAATAACTTTCTGAAACTTTGGCAAAAATATGTTAAGCTGATTATTTTACCTCTACATACAAAACTTGATGACTTGTCTTTTTTCTCCTCTGCCCAGTAAAATTAAAAAAAAACTAGTTAAGCTGTAAACTGTAGTCAAATACCAAGCCTTCTTTATTTAAAACATACCTCTGGCCGGGCATGGTGGCACACGCTTGTGATCCCAGTATTTGGGAGGCTGAGACAGGAGGATCTCGGGTTCAAGGCCAGCCTCAGCTACTTAGTGAGGTCCTCTGCAACTTAGTGAGACCCTGTTTCAAAATAAAGAATAAAAAATAGGGCTGGGGATATAGCTCAGAGGAAGAATGACCCTGGGTTCAATCGCAAGTACCACAAGAAAAAACAAAAACAAACCAAACAAGAAAACATACCTCTGTGAAAAGTTTATTCACTGCTAAAACATAGGCCTTTATCAAATCAATAAATCAAAGGCCGGGCGTGGTGGCGCACACTTGTAATCCCAGTACTTTGGGAGGCGGAGACCGGAGGGTCCGGGTTTGAGGCCAGCCTCAGCTCTTTCTCTCTCTCTCTCTCCCTGTCTCTCTCTCTCTCTCTCTCTCTCTCTCTCTACTTAGTGAGGCCCTCCGCAACTTCGTGAGACCCGGTTTCAAAAATAAAGTATAAAAAAATAGGGCCGGGGGTGTAGCGCGTAGGTAGAACGCCCCTGGGTTCAATCCCCAGGTACTGCAAAAAAAAAAAAAAAATCAATAAATCAAGTAAATGAAAGATGTAAAAAGAGAATTCATGATTTTCTATATTATAAAAGCTCTGGCCTGGCTGGGTGTGGTGGCCGACATCTTTAATCTCAGTATTTGGGAGGCTGAGACAAGAGGATGAAAGGTTCAAGGACAGCTCAGCAATTTAAGGAGGCCTGTTTCAAAATTAAAAAATAAAAAAGGCTGGGGGTATAGCCCAGAGGTAGAATGCCCTTGGATTCAATCCCCAGTACCAATGGGGAAAAAAAAAAATCTACCTCTTTTTTTTGCAGTACCCGGGATTGAACCCAGGGGCATTCTACCTTCCAGCTACACCCCCAGCCCTATTTTTTATTCTTTGTTTTGAAACCGGGTCTCACGAAGTTGCAGAGGGCCTCACTAAGTAGCTGAGGCTGGCTGCAAACCTGGATCCTTCCGTCTCAGCCTTCCAAGTACTGGGATTACAAGCATGCGCCACCACACCCTGCTAAATTCTACCTCTTTATTTAAGTTTGATGTTATAATCCTTATGACTGTGTACAATAAATCTTTTGTACTAAATTCATCTGTATAAAAATGATGGAATGATAATAGTGCAAAGTGTTCTGCAGTCATCTCCCTGTGATAACTGATGACAGTGATTAATGTTAGAGATGATTAATCAGCACACTGGTAACATATACAGGTTGCCTGGGTAACTTTTTTCATTTTCAAACAAAGGTTTTCTCTTACCTAATTCTTCCCATGACTCAGAATAGATTATTTCTTTTAAGAAAAGAAAAATAAAATTATATTACTGCAACATTTTTTATCTTTAAGGACTGATTAATTAAAAACTAAAACTATCCATTAACACTGAAGCCAAAAGACTGAGATTATGTAAAAATTGTCATTTGTTTTTATTTCTGGTTATCAAGAGAAGCTGTCATCAGGTACAAGTGCCAGTGCCATTGCAGCTTTTTCTCTTACTCACATTCATGAACTAACAAATTAATCCGAGCTAGATGAGATATGCTAAAAAATGTCAGTGCCCAGAAAGATAATGAAGGTGAATAAATAATAACAACAACAAAACTCCGAGTTTTTAACTCTACATTCTTTCCTCCTTGAAGGAGGGTCTAAGAACAAAATGGTATAATATACAAAAACATTCTTACCAAAATCTATGTGACAAAATTATAAATGTTTCTGCCTATTGATCAAACCAGTCCTGAGAGATAGAACCTATCAAATGGAGCATTTACTAATACTTAGAATCCAAAGATAATGAGCACTGATTAAGCATTTTATCAAAAATTTATTATCATCTTCATTATTACAGATATTAAGAATAGCTAAGATGCATTGATCATTTATTATGTCATATAACCTTTGCATACATTTAATCCTACTTTTTCCCTTGAAGTAGATATTCCCACTTTATAGGAGAGAAAAGTAAGGTTTAGAGAGATTAAAAAATTTGCCCAGAGTCACAAAGCTATTAATAAAGCTGGGATTCAAGTCTAGGTCTATATCACTCTGATAATGATGTGTAGTCATCACCCTGCTAGTTACTGCATGGACAGCATCAGTGGACAGTGAGGCCTTATTAGCAAGTTCAGCTTTAAAGATATAAAATAGTTCATGAACACTTTGGGCATTAAAGAACTCCACAGTTGAACAAAGACACACAAATATCACACACACTTAACATGCATCATGCCTAGTGGGAGTGATCAATACAGTCTTTTATAAGGTCATCAAGACTATAGTTTTATGATATAAAAAAGTATATCATGTGTGAAAAATAACCTGCATTAACCTGTGCTTATCAAATATTTTATAGATGAAAGATGATATAATAGACTCATTTGCTTTCAAGAATTTAAATATATCCATTAAAAATGGTCAAATAAGGACCTTATTAAGTGTATGTGTATACTAGTAAATACAAATACACAAGTGTTTACTTAAGTATGGCTTAGAGACCAAAATAAACAACCAAAATATCCATAGTTGGGTAACTAATAATTTGTTCTCTCCTATCTCCATATGGGATACTATGTAGATTTATACAAGTTAACATGAAAAGATAGCTACAATAGCATAAGCATAAATAGCAAATGGCCAAGCAGTAGGTAAGCAACGATACAATTTTATTCATGCTTAGGAAAAATCCTTGAGGCATATACTATATGCTGGGTCCAGGCAGGGGACAATAACATCATTGGAAGTCCTAAGGGTTTTCCCAAAGAAATGATTATAAAGTTTGGGGGATCTCAAAGGGCTTTCTTAAAAGAAATGATCAAAAAGTCTGCATGGTTTCAAGCTTACCCTGGACTTGCTGGTTCAAAAGCAACACAGGCTCTAGGGTTCCTCATCCTGGAACCATCCCAAAAAGCCAATCTTAAATTCTATAACCTAAAACAACCCTTATAATCCCAAATATACCTATGAAGATAAATGTTGACCTTATATCAGTTGCTGATAAAGAGCTCTGTCACCCTTCTTACTGAGAAATGATTCAAAATTAATAGGAGGTTCTAAAAAACTACCTTTTCAATATCTCTAACAGAATAAACTATTTTAAAAAAAACTTTGGAGATAGTCTCTATAGATCTACTCATTGTTAACTGTATAAACAATGCTATTTTGTGCTGAAGGAAAGAAATGTATAGTAGTAAGCCTTCCCAAATATCAAATATGATCACTTCTTTATGACACTGCTCAATACCTCTATCCAGTCCAGAATCAAGACATGAATTTCAATTCTGTTCCCTTGGTATACAAACCAACAACAGCAATGATGTCTCTTCCAAAATTCTCAAATTAAGGAGATTATATAAGTGGGGAATCTGAGTATTTAGGTCTACCAAGCGAGTTTCTCCTTTCTAAACTGGCTCTAGTGTCATATGTACATCCTTCCCACAAACCCTAAACACACTGAACTTTTATAATTTTTTCCTCTACACTCACCAGTCTGGTTGTATCCATGTACACAGAACCCATCCTACATTATGTTTTGTATAAACAATATGCTTGCCAAGAAGGACATCCAAGTGGTCTTAGTTTAGATGGGATTGGGAACAAAGGGAAGACAAAGATTAACTTAAAATCAGCATCAAGTCAGGCATAGTGGCACTTGTCTGCAATTCCAGTACTTGGGAGGCAGAGACCAAAGGATAGAAGGTTCAAGGCCAGCAGTTCAGGATAACTTAAGGAGACTCTTGTTTCTAAAATAAAAAGGACTGGAAGTGTAGCTCAAGGTAGAATGCCCCCAGTTTCAAGAACGACAAAAGAATTAAGCAGGCAGCGTTGCCCCAAAACAGGAAGATTTACTTTGGATTTTACAGGGGGTGAAAGCAAGAATAAGAATTCTTAATTTTCTTCACACCAGAAAAGACTCCAATGACAACTTTCCTCTTAGATTCTCTTGCCCACACAAGAATTTTTTTCTCCAATTTCTTTTTCTTTTTATAAAAGTGGAGAATAGAATCTTTTGCATTTCCTCACTAGTCTAATGATAGGCTCAAAGAGATCAACACATCTAAAAGGGGAAAATAATACTGTATAATAACAGTTCTAATAGTGGAAACAATATACCCTATTTTAAATGTACAGTATCTTAAAGAACTGAATTCTCATTACTGCCATGTTTTGTCAAATATACTGAACGGGAGTGTGGGTGGACCTCAAAAAAAAAGACCCACTATAATTCACACACACATAAACTCTGGAAACATTTGCTGTAAAACAAAATGCTATTAATCAAATGAAATGTTTACATTGTCTTTCACTATAGAAATGCAAATGTAACAGACTGAAGAATCCAGCCAACTCTAGAAATTCACATGCTTAACAAAAAAAGTATTTCTCTGTAAAAATTAGCAAAATTTGAAGTAATTGCAGTTATTTAAAAACACTGTTCCTTCAGAGCTTATTTGATAGGAATCAGTGATGCACTCTATATATGGCCCTCTTTCCAACTCAGTCTAAAGCATTTTCTTGGTCCCAGAAACAGTAATTCCTTTAAAAACTCCTTACTAAATAGTTCTATTTCTAAAGTTGGTTATCTCATATTATCTCATAAATCCTCAATAAATGCCCCTATCTGGAATCATTTAAGTGTTTAAAATCGACTAATTTTTTTTCTGATTAAAAGCAGTTGTCATTATATAATATTTTAGATAAGAGTGAAATTTCACAAAATGAGTCTCATTTTCCTTTCTCCCTCCTTTTATTATACTTTGGGGGTCATCTGTGGGGAGTAAAAGGGAGGGAGAAAGAACTCTTCCTTTTTCCCTGGCAATACATTAATAGTAACTATTCATATCCCAATCATTCCTCTCATCAAATTTTTTCAAGAGTTTCCTACAGTCACCATCTCCATCTCTGCAAATTCTACTCAATTCTGACGCCTTGACACCTACTTTCTACTACATTCTTCTAAGAGAATCCTATCCTGCCATTTCCAAAAACAGAAAGGAATAATCTCTATTTACCATTTCTATGACCTTTTCTTAGTTTTCATTCATTCTACTCTTAAAGTACACATGAAATTAATGATAACCTTGAAAAGGTGTTTTCCCAAGACATTTCACTTTTCTGATCTTATTTCTATCTGTCTGGACAGTCTCTGTTTTCCTCAAAGGTTTAATTTTTTTCCTTTGAATATACACATAAATGAGTTGAATTCTGGGTGTCTCATCTGCCCTCTTACTACTTTGTTTTGAAAAATTTATCCACTAACATTACCCATATGTGAATAACCCCTAAATCTATAAGTCTAGTCAATACCCTTCTTTCTACCAGGCTGCAGTCCTGGATTTCTAACTACCGGTTGAATTTTTTTTTAATAGCCTATCATCATCACTGTTCACATGCAATCATCAAACCCCGGCTTAAATTTTCATGATGCCTATTAAACCTCCTGCCCCTAACTGCTGCTACATGATGTGGAAGATACATAATCTCTGCCCTTAATGATTTCAAAATCTACTGACAGCATTAGACAAGAAACAATCTGAGGATCCAATAATTTCGGCATCCTCGTCTCTCAAAGAAGTCTAAAAGTAAGAGCCAGACTTCTTTTTTCTCTCATTCCCAAATTTAATCAAGTACTAAGTCTAATGATTCTGCTTCCCAATCAACTCTCAAAAATCTATTCACTAGTGCTGGGCGTGGTGGCACACATTTGTAATCCCAGTACTTGGGAGGCGGAGACAGGAGGATCGCAGGTTTGCGGCCAGATTCAGCTACTTAGTGAGGACCTCAACAACTTAGTAAGACCCTTTTTCAAAATAAAGAATAAAAAATAGAGCTGGGGGTATAGTTCGGAGGTAAAATGCCCCTGGATTCAATCCACAGTACCACACACAAAAAAAAAACTATTCACTAATCACCATTTCCCCACACAGATCCCTGGAGTTCAAGCTACTCACTACAATACCCTCAGGACAAACTGCAAACCCCTTTATAAGACTTAGGAGGTTCTTTGAATAGAGCCTCTGCCCACATCTTCCCCAAAGTATATACCATCTAGACATATAGGGCTACCATCAGTTCCCCAACCTTAATGCATCTGAACAGGCAGTTTCTTCTGCTTGAATGATTCTTCCTTCCTACCTCTCTTATCCTCATCTTTCAGGTCTAAGGATAAAATTTATTTCCCTTGGATAGCTTTCAAAGCAACCACCACTCTTCCCCCTTCCTTTCATAAAATCTTTGTCTAGTATCCTCTGGGGTGTTTCTATAGCACCCTATTATGACTCCATGTGCAGCAATTATCATACTATAGTGTAACTGTTTGTCTTGCCAACCACAGCATAAACTCCATGAGCACAAGGACCATGCTTATATTTTTTACCTACAAATGTACCACAGTGCCTAATACACAGTGGATTTTCAATTTGTTGAATGAACAGAGGAATTTTCTTTTTTTTTTTAAATATGCTTTTATTGTTGTGTTATAATTATATCGCATAGTGAATTTACTCTTTCACAGGTCTAGGGCTAGAAGTCAGGAATCATGTTGTGGGCAGGACCATGCTCCCTCTGAGGGTTCTGGGGAGGAATCCTTTGCTGCCTCTATGAGCCCCCAATGGTCCGCAGCAGTCCTTGCTGTTCCTGGGCCACAGCGGCATCACTCCTGCCTCTGTCTTTTATTGGTCTTGTTCACTGTGTCTCTTTTCTTTTTATAAGAACACCAATCATATTGATTTAGAGTCCATTCTAGTATGACTTTACTTTAACCATTACATCTGTAAATATCCGATTTTCAAATAAGGTCACATTCTGATTTTCCAGGTGGTTATGAATTTTGAAGGGACACTGTTCAATCCAAAAGAAAATGACCTCGTATTCTGGCACAAGGTAGTCAGGTGAAAAAGGGTTCATTACATGACATCCCCCCCCAGAAATGTTTCTTTGAACTAGTAGAAAAATCAATTTATTTAGAGTAGGGAAACATGGCCATTCTTAAACTTTAAAGTGACAATTATATGTGAAACTCTTTCCATGGAAAAGTAAAATAAATATTCCTCTACCAAATAGAGAGAACAGAGGAATTTTCAAAGAGGATGAGTTTAAAACCCTCCTTAAATATTACTCTTGGGATATGCTTTATCAGAGCACTTAATACTATAAAATTCTATATAAATATAATAATCAATTATAACCATTTCTAATCAAAGGATCCATTACAAATGTTTCTTCTTAATTTTCTAATATACCTTCATTTTCTATTTCTATCACATCCAAATTTTCTAACAATTTATACATTCTAAGAATCATAAATCTAAAAAGATTTTATGTGTAATTTTTTTTTTTTTTTGTGTGTGTGTGTGTGGTACTGGGGGTGGAACCCAGGGGACTTCTACCTTCGGGCTATACCCCCAGCCCTATTTTATTTATTGTTTATTTGGAAACAGGGTCTTACTAAGTTACTGAGAGCCTCACTAAGTTGCTGAGGCTGTCCTCAAACCTACAATCCTCCTGTCTCAGCCCCCAAGTACTGGGATTACAGGTATGCGTCACCATGCCTGACTTATGTGTAATTTTTCAATAAAGAAGATAAAGATTAAATAAACTCGAGTAAGCAAGTTATGTCTTGAGCTATCTGAACCTTCTGACACATCATTTACTGTGTTTTAAAAAGCACACATGATTTAGTGAATTGTGGATTTGGAACCAATACTCTAACCATGGCATCTTACAATAGGTGGCCTGGTATGCTTCCTTTGTTAGACAGAAACACTCAGAGATCTTTAATTTTCATAGCTGAAATGCTAAGAATAAGTAATTAACCTAATAGTGATTGTTCTGACTTCATCATTAATTAACCACTTGAAACTTACTGGAGCTTGGCAACATTCATCTGATACTCTTCTATGTTCTCTTAATAATCATTAAAACTTTCCACAAAAAAAGGTATTCCAGGAAGCCTCTAGTTACTGATTAGTTAACACATTTATGTAAGGAATTTATGTACATTAGTTCATCTCCCTAGAAATCCTTTGAGGTAGGCACTATTATTACCCCATTTTTTATGGATGAAAAAACTGAGGTACAGAATTTAAATAGTGTGTCAGCACCAAGGTCACACACTAGAAAGGTACAGAGAAAGAACTTGTATATACTATTAGAATCTATTAAGTTCAGGAGCAAAGTTTTGGGGTTTTTTTTTCTTTCTTTTTTTAACAGAGCCATATACAGTACTAGGCCTAAAATATGACAATTAAAAGCTTAACAGACCAACTATTATGTAATCCTGTTTAGAATAGGAGTCTTTTCTACATTTTTCAATCTTCTACATTATAGGAAATTGACATGCTATAATTTTTAGCCCAGTTAGTAATCTTCCATGATACATTATCCTCTAAAAAGAAGTCTTAATTTCATTGCCCATGACACAGAGTACCTGACAAGATGGCTAATTCTTGTCTGTAGATCTCAGCTAAGAGTAATAAAACTGCACGAATCAAGTGAGTACTATATGACCTCTGTCAAGGCATCAACACAGATAGCTTGTTGGAACTTGAATCAGGACTCAGAAAATATTAATAAGTGGTGTGCCAGAGTGCAGTATATTTTCTTTCTGGTAGTTGAGACCTCAGCTGTCCAGCCTGAATTCTACTTCTAACAGAACAGGAATGACTGTATGCATCTTCTCAGATGCCAAAAGAAGGGAGCATCTCACCAAAAGTTAACTCATTTTGCCAGTTTGACAAATTTATCAATTCACTCAAAAAAAAAATTTTTAGCCATTTATACTGTTAACAGCTATCTGTTTGAACAAAACAGCTTTAAGGAGCTCTTCAAGAGTATTTTGAGCTGGGGATGGTGGCTCACTCTGTAATTACAAAAATAAAATAGGTTTGGGGGTCTAGCTCAGAGGTAGAGTGCCTCTGGGTTCAACCTCTAGTACAAAAAAAAAAAAAGAAGGAAAGGACAGAGGGAAAGGAAAATGAATATTTATTATGGAATTATGCTATTCTCTGGGCCAATAACTTTTGGGAATGAGAATTTGTTTATTTTAAATCAAAGGACCATGGATGTCTTGCATGCCACAGAGTTTATAAATGATATCATGAAAGGTTTATTTCTTTCAACACACTTTCTATCCACTTAAATGCATTTTGTACTCCCCTTGATTCACACATTTGTTATCCAATTCAACTGGATGAGTATGTTGCTTCTGATTTAAGTGACTGAAAAGCATTCAGTTACTACATTCAGTTATCAAGTATCAGTGAGCCGGGAGTGGTGGCGCATGCTTGTAATCCCATCCCAGTACTTTGGGAGGTGGAGATGGGAGGATCAGGGTTCGTGGCCAGCCTCAGCGCTCGCTCTCTCTCTCTCTCTCTCTCTCTCTCTCTCTCTCTCTACTTAGTGAGGCCCTCCGCAACTTCGTGAGACCCGGTTTCAAAATAAAGTATAAAAAATAGGGCCGGGGGTGTAGCGCAGAGGTAGAACGCCCCTGGGTTCAATCCCCGGTACCGCAAAAAAAAAAAAGTATCAGTGATAAATTTGGCATTTAGCTGAGTTGAACTGATAAATAATTCTACTGTAAAATATAAGGGGTGAAACTTCTATGTAGAGAAAGAATAAAAATTAATACTTCCCACCAAAAATCCCAAAGGCTTTTGCAACTATTCTATGCGGCATGATTTGTGATAAACTTTTTATGTAGTTAATACAGACATATTTCAGGCGGTTAAAATTTTAGAAAACTGGTGATTAGGCAAAGTGATAAATCAGAGTAATTGGTAAATTTAACAAAATGGCTATTCAGTGAATTTATGTTTCCACAAACCGATTTTACAAGTATCCATTTGGTGAATTGATTATTCAGTAAATTTTCTCCTAGTGGGGGAGGGTAACTGGTTTTCAGATAATTGGCCTACTTCTCCTAATCACAGTACTTTATAGTTAAAAAGTATTCAAGAGATCATCTCAGGCTCCCATTATTCCACAGAGAATCTGAGACCAATAATCCAAATGGACCCATTAGTATCAGAGCTGGCATTGGAACTCAGGACTTCCAATTCCCAGTCAAAACCTCATTCTAACAGACTATGGTTTTATAAGAGAAGAAGGAAGGCACTCAAAAAGAAGCAGGAAGGCCTGCCAGAAGCTCAAAGTGCTTATTACATAATAAAAGAAATACTCATATAACATGGAGAATGCAATCCTAAAATAAGAGGGTCTCTTAGACGTTTCCAAGTTTCTTTCTCACATAAATGAATAAGGCACTGTTTCAGGGTGTTTAACAAGGTTTCAAGTGAGGCAAACTGTGTAGAGATACCAACGAAAATGGTTCACTGCATTTTATATTCTACAGGGATTCTGGTACATCTTGCAAAGCTTCTTTTTCCCCCACCCTTCCTCAGTTACTTGGAGAATCTTGGTGCTCCAGGCTCAGTATTTTATTATTATTATTGTTGTTGTTGTTGTTGTTGTTATTGTTATTGTTATTGTTATATGGAGTAACCAAGTCTCAGGCTCAGAATTTTACTATTACATCATCTCTGGATGTAACCTATAATACACAAACTGACTGTGCTTTTGCTGAAATAAAGAAACCAAAAAGACTAATTTCTAGTTTGCCAGGAAGGGGGGAGGAGCAAAATTCAACACAACAGTAATTGCAAACAAAATAAACAGGGAAAAAATTCTGAATTTTCACTTGCAGCAAGTAAGTGTAATTTTAGGGTGTGAGACAGAAACCTTTTAAATGTAATGGTTTGTGTAACAGCTTTTATAAGGTGCGCTTTTCACTGTCAAACAGCATGAAATGCTCATGAGGGTAATCAGTTTTAGATGGGAAGTTTACAAGCTTTCTACAACTTGTACTATTTATCCATGTTAAAATGTTTTGCAATTACCTCTTTACATATTATGTTCTCATTTTCTTTTAAAAAGATTTAAAAATTGTTTGGTGCAAATGTACCTTCAAAACCAACCACACTGTTTTTCTAATCATCTGATGCATTCTGATGAACTGTATGAGCTTAAAGGTTGTCCATACCTAACTTACATAGAAGTAGTTCTTCTGCAATATTGAAGGATATTAAAGCAAAGTCAAAGCAAATACCTCCCAATAAAACCAACTCAAAAATTACATTTCCTATGTAACCTTTACTATGAAGGTAATAGGAATGATTTTCTTGTTGTATCATAACAATAAGCTAATATTTACATATTATATTCAAGACCACATGCAGTTAGGGCTAGTTACTTTTCATGGTTCCAGAGTCACTTTTCTCACATGCCAGATTTACAAGGATGATGTTTTCCATGTGCAACTGAAAGGTTATTTACACATGAAAACCTCACACCCTTTCCTTATAAAATTTACTCAACATTGAATTATATTCTTTTATAATTAGGGCAGCAACGGGATTTTTTAATGTAGGCTAATGAACTCATTATTATTCTCTATCCCTCATTTATCCCCATCCCTTTCTCTACTTTCATCCCTGATTGCTAATGATGTTGAACATTTTTTCATGTATTTATTGGCCATTTGTATCTCTTCTTTTGTAAAGTATCTGGCTTGTACTTTTAAGAACAGAGTAGAACCACTTTATAATAAGACCACTAAAGGTCAACACTAATCTTATTATATTACTTTATATGGCTATGTTTAGAGAATAGGCTCACAGATGTTGAAGTTAGATCCTTCAAGGTAATGACCTTGAGTCATGTTTTGCACCAGAATCTGGCACATCTCCGCAATGAAGCTCTACCATATCACTTTACTAGGAATATTATGAATTGCAGGATTTAGCTCTTAACATGACTCCCAGGTAACTCTATTTTTAAGTACATAAATAATAATTAGCAGAAGAAAGGTAAAAGAAGCAAAGGATTCAAATAACTTAGTAAGGAAAATATTATTTGTTTAAGTTTTCTTTTGGTGGTGGTATTGTTGTTCTTGAGAGTGCTCTAAAATATCATTTTCCTAAGGTAAATACATAGAGTAAAAGGTCATAAAGAAAGATGAAAAGGGTGAAGTTGGCATTTCTGAAGTTGTTGCTCCAAACACACAAAGCCACAGATGCCTGTAGTCCTAGTACTTAAGGAGGCTAAGATAGGAGGATTGTAGGTTCAAGCCTAGACAGCTTAAATAAAATAAGACTAGCCAGGCGTGGTGGCGCATGCTTGTAATCCCAGTACTTTGGGAGGCGGAGACAGGAGGATCCGGGTTCAAGGTCAGCCTCAGCTCTCTCTCCCTGTCTCTCTCTCTCTCTCTCTCTCTCTCTCTCTCCTTAGTGGGGCCCTCCGCAACTTTGTGAGACCCGGTTTCAAAACAAAGTATAAAAAATAGGGCTGGGGGTGTAGCGCGGAGGTAGAACGCCCCCGTGTTCAATCCCCGGTAACATAAAATAAATAAATAAATAAATAAATAAATAAATAAATAAATAAAATAAGACTAGGGATATAACACAGAGGTAGCATGCCCCTGAGTTCAATCCCCAGTACCATGAAAGAAAAAAGAAAATAGGTAGCAGTGCATATTTAAGCATGCCAACCTCATTACAAAGTTATCTTTAGAAAAAGAAGGAATTTTATGATTATCTGAATGTCCAAAAAAGTCGCAAATTTCTTACTTTTTATCAATAATGCTGGTGATTCTGGTGATAAATTCAGTTTTCTTCCAAATTGATTAATATTATAATGAATGCAGAAAATATGCTTATTGTCTAATGTGAATTCAATGAAAAACAATAAATATAAAGAATAGGGTATTTTTTAAAAAATTCTAGTGTATTTCTATTGATGACTAAAAAAATCACACTTCTTAAATTAAGTCTTAAAGCACAGACTAAATACATAAAAATTTTCTCAATTTAACAAGAAAAAAACCCTTTATGAAAAACAGAATTTTTTAACTTATCATTTTATAGCAATATTTAATTTTTTCATTTACAGCCTTTTATATTTTAATTCAAATTTCCTAAACAAAAACAGCTCTATCTTTCCAAGACAATGTTATTAAAATATTTGTTAAAGCATTATGCAATACATATCAAGCAGAACTCTTTAATAAAAAGTATATTTAATTTACCTAATGAAAACTTTTGTGAAATATTATGAATAAAACTGAAAAATAATTCATAATTGAGGTGATTCGTGTTTCTTCCCAAGAATACATAATCAAATTATTTTCATATGGTAGTTTAATATTTTAGGGATATATCCATTATAGTTTATGATTTATCTTATTTGCTCAAAAGTGAATATTTTTATTTTTAAATCTTTGGTATTTAGATTATGCTTATGTTTATGTTTCCATTTAAAGTCAGAAAAAAACCTTCATAGAGAAAAATATCTAAAACTACTGCAGATCCTGGACATGATTTCTTTGAAGAATTCATCCCTGTTTTCCTTTCTTCTTGCTTTGAAGACAAGGAACAAATGCTTGCTGAATATGGAATTTAACCTAACAGTTCATTGCTTTAACACCTTCACAGAGTCAAGACAGTTGGAAGGAATGTAAGCTAAGTTCCATAGAGTAACAGTTCTCTTGGCAACTGTGAATAAGACTGCATGTGAAAAGCCTTTTATGCTTTTCTGCATGATACATCAGTGTGGGAGGATGCATACTAAGTGATAAATCAGGAAAAGAAAAAATATGACACCCTCCACCTAGATAAAATGAAAAAGGGTAAGGCTGGTATATGACACCCGAAAGATTGGCCTAATAAATCAGGATTGTGTTCTTTGATCTTGACCGCCTCAATTACATCCAGTTAAAAAAAAAAAAGCTGATGTGGTGGCACATGCCTATAATCTCAGCAGCTCAGGAGGCCGAGGCAGGAGGATCACAAGTTTAAGGTCAGCCTGGTCAACTTAGCAAAACCCTGTCTCAAAATAAAAGGGCTAGGGATGTAGTTCAGTGGTAGAGCACTTGCCTAGCATGCATAAGGCTCTGGATTCAATTCACAGTACCACCAAAAAAATAAAAATAAAATAGCCAGATGTGGTAGCATATGCCTGTAATCCCAACTACTCTGGAGACTGAGGCAGGAAGAATGCAAGTTCAAAGCCAGCCTGAGCAACTTAGTGAGACCCTGTCTCAATTTTTTTAAAAAAGGACTGGGGATGTAGCTCAGTGGCAGAGTACTTCCCTAGCCTGGGCAAGGCCCAGGATTCAATCCCCAGTACCATAAAATAAAATAAAATAAAATAAAATAAAATAAAATAAAATAAAATAAAATAAAACTACCATTTATTGAGCACCTATCACATACTTGCCACTAAAATTACTTTAATTCTCATAACAACCTTGTAAAATGCATGCTGTTTCCTACTTTATTAAAATGGACAGAGCTCCAGAAAGATGCAATATTTTCTCAAAGTCTCACAACTAGTAAAAGACTACATCAAGACACATAAAGAACTATAACTATAGAATCTATACTCTTGCCATACTCCAGTTTGCTTATAGTTTAATATATTTTTATTCCCACATTAACAGAGACAAACTTTGGGTTTCATATTTGAAATATTCAACATTAATGAGAAGAGCACTCTTAAGAGTACAATCATGGTCTTAAAAAGTCAGTGAGAAACTAAAAACATGAACTTCTCTTTAGTTTTCATTATGCCAGTTTGAAAGACCCAAAAATATACTTGCTCTCATAACAAAAGAGCACACTGCATTAGATACTACTTTTTTTTTTTTTTTTGGTGGTACTGGGGAGGGAACCCAGGGGCATTCTACCTCCGAGTTACACCCACAGTCTTATTTTTTTGTTGTTGTTGTTGTTCTTTATTTTGAAACAGGGTCTCACTAAATTGTGGAAGGCCTCACTAAGTAGCTGAGGCTGGCCGCGAACCCGGATCCTCTGGTCTCAGCCTCCCAAGAACTGGGATTACAAGTGTGCGCCACCACGCCTGGCTTCTACTTTTTTTTAATGTGTCCAATTAATAGTTTCCAATCTATTTAGGATAAATGAATAAGACCTACAAATAGAAATAAGTAATCACCAACTGAATGCAGGGCACTGCTATTAGATGCTGGGAATATTCCCAAGATGAGAAAAGCACTAACTTCCTTGACTGCCTCCTCTTTCTTCTCCCCCACAGCAAGGACCATTTCCACTAATGTATAACATTTCCTCTTTGTGTTCTCGCCATACAATGTCCCTGAGATAATATTTGGAAGGTTCAACTTTCACTCATATGTTCTGATGACTGTCAGATTTATTGTCCCAGCTCCTTCTCATTTATCTAATTTTGGGGGGGTTACTGGGAATTGAACCCAGATGCATTTTACCTCAATAAGTTGCTGAGGGTCTTAATAAGTTGCTGAGGTTGGCCTTGAATATGTGATCCTCCTGTGTCAGGTTCTCAAGTACTGGGATTACAGGCATGGGTCACCATGCTAGGCTTCATTTACCTAAATTCTAATATCCCATGATATCAACTGCCTCTAAATGTAACACAATGAGATCAAGATGATCTTCCTTTCACACCACACCAGTATGGATCCCTCAACCCTTCTCTTTTGGGAAATTCATAAAAGGAATGGGATAATTTTGCTGAATGTGTTAGCCAGAAACCTTTCTGAGGCTTTATTCACTTCCTGAACATATTTAGATTGATTATCATACTCACAGTAACCTCATCTATGTTAACAATTTCTTCCATAACATGTACATAAAATGTTTCAAGGTATAAAAGACTTTTTAAAGTTTGAGGTGATTTACTGTGAAAGCAAAATAAGAACACTTACTTGTGAGTTAGCCAATAATTTTCATAAGCCTTACATGGGAAGCATATTTGAAGCCCTACAATCTGCCAAACAATCTAGGTGCTTCATAAATACTCACATTTAATTTTGATAACCAAGATAGAAATCAAATGCTATATGAACACATGGGACCACAAAGCTATGGGTGAATTATTGTCCATATTTGAGGCATGAAAATGGAGTAAATAACTTGCCCAAAAGGTCACATATTTAACAAGTGATAGTGGTAGCATCTGAATCCAGATCTACTGATTTCAAGAGTAGTGTTTATTACATTATGTTATGTTGGACCTGTTTCTGCTATTTACTAATATCACATTAACCCAAGCTCAGTTTTCTCACTAAGAAAAAAGAAGGGGTGTTATAGATATTCCCCTGGAAGGAACAAACCAGTAGAAAGACATTGGCTATGAGGTGTTTTTCAAAGTTCCTATAGGTATACCTATCATGATTCCAGTATGGTTTCCATTCCACTGCCTCAACCCTGTTGGGAATCACAGGCTTTTCTCATACTAAACATGAATTGGTATATTAAAGGAGCAAATGTAACCCATATATACCAGCCACTGAAAGAATAAAACAAATAAGTAAAGCAATAAGAAATAAGGGTATAAAATGAAATCATACAAATTACTCAAGTTAGTCCAGAAGAAAATAAGAGGAAAAAGAAACCAAAGATTAGACAGGACAACCTGAAAACCAAACCAGATTTCAACCAAACCATATTGATAATGCCATAAAATATAATTTAATCACACAAATGAAAGGGCACAGATTGTCAAATCCTATTTTTTAAAAAAGACCAAATTAAATTTTGTTTATAAGAAACCTATTTTAGATGGCAAAGATAGGTTAAAGTGATAGAAAATGCATACCAGGCCATATTAATATCAAAGTAGATCCCAAAGCAAGAAATATTATCAAGAGGAATCCTTTCACAATAATAAAGGAATCAGTTCATCATGAAAACACAGCAATCCTAAATGTTTATAAGAACTCCAAAATACATAAAGCAAAAGTTGATTGATTTGATAATAGAAAAATACACTACTATAGATGGAGATTTTAACACCCCATTTGAAATTGGTATGACAAGTAGATAGAAAATCAGTAAAGATATTAAAAAAAACTTGAACAAACTATACCAATTTGACCTAACATTTATAGGACATTCCATCTAATAATAGCAGAATATATACCCATCTTGGGTATACAAAGAGTATT
Organism: Glis glis; assembly: GCA_004027185.1. Classification (NCBI taxonomy): domain Eukaryota; kingdom Metazoa; phylum Chordata; class Mammalia; order Rodentia; family Gliridae; genus Glis; species Glis glis. The sequence continues at coordinate 59,129 of PVJS01000970.1, forward strand.
TACCAAGACAGAATATACTCTGATCACAAACCTAGTCTCAATGAATCTCAAAGGATTCACATCTTAAAAAGTAAGTTGTCTGATCACAACAGAATTAAATTAGAAATTAATTTCAGGGCTGGCTATGTAGCTCAGTAATAGAGAGCTGCCTAGCATACATAAGGCTCTGGGTTTGATACCTAGTATCACAAAGGAAAAAAAGAAAAAGAAAAAGAAATCAGTAATGGAGAAGCGAAATGATAAAATTCTAACTCATGGGTCAAAGAAGAAATAAAAATGCACAGGAAAATGGATAGAACCTAAGATCAGCTTGTTAAGCAAAATAAACCAGGATCAAAAAGATAAGTACCACATTTTTCTTGTACAGAGAATCTAGAAAAAATAAAAACAAGACATTGAAAGTAGAAGGGGGACTATTAGGGAAGGAAAAGAAGGTCAGGGAAGGATGCTAAGAGAGAGTAATAGGGAAGGTGGTATGATTAAAGTACCTTATGAGCATGTAAAAACATATCATGAAGAACCCCATTATTTTGTACAATTAATATGTACTAATAATTACAATGAAAATAGTTTTAAAAAAGGAAGAAAAGGGGAGATTAAAATTTTTGAACTGAATAAAAATGACAACACAATATACTATAACCTCAAATTACCTTCCATAAATATGGGTAAAGAAAAAAGAAGAATGAAATAATTCGACCAATTATATTTTCAAGTGAAAACAATCAGGAATTAAAATTAAAAGATGATCATAAGCCGGACATGGTGGCACACGCTTGTAATCCCAGTACTTGGGAGGTGGAGACCGGAGAATCCGGGTTCGCGGCCAGCCTCAGCTACTTAGTGAGGCCCTCCGCAACTTCGTGAGACCCAGTTTCAAAATAAAGGATAAAGGATAAAAAATAGGGCCGGGGGTGTAGCTCTGAGGTAGAATGCCCCTGGGTTCAATCCCCGGTACCACAAAAATAAATGATCATAAATTCTTAAAATATCAGAACTCAAAGAATTTTAGAAATATTTCTAAAATCTGTAAAATCACAAAATTTACAGAAGAAATAGTTCTAAGAATGTATGATCTGCTTAATAGAACTTAAAATAGTAAATATTTTTAAATGACCAGTCGCTGATGGTAGCCACATAATATAAATATTTGAGTTCTTTAAAGGTCTATTTTCACCTATAAACGATGATATAGGTTTTTATATGTAGACCTTTGTTGACCTGTATCTGATTAATGTGAGCATTTTGTATTTTATATCTAAGTTTTCTATATTTACCCACACAGCATAATTGTTAAGAATATTAAATTCTCCATCTACACTGCCTGAATTAATTCCCTGGCTGTACAACTAGTAGCAACAATATGGAGCAAGTCACCTAACTATCAATGCTTTAGTTTTCTCAACTGTAAAATAAGAACAAACTATAAGATAAGAATAAATAGTTCCCATGTCTTAGAATGATTATAAGTATTAAACAAGTCACTGCGTTTTGTGGGCTGATGCTAAAGAGCTCAATAAATAACTACTATTAATTAGCATTGATTTATAATTACTTGAAGCACAACAGTCAAGGAATCAACTTGAATTTTTTAATTAGATGACATGAATTAAAATAGGATGTCATTACAGAAAAATGGGTTCCTTCCAATTCATAAGTGTTACAAAAAAAAAGCTTAGGAGTTATTTAGGTTGTTTGAAAGTCAATGTCAAAACAAAGCTGGGGCAATTTCTTTTCAAAGCAAGAAACAATGATCCAATGAAAAATTATGTATTACATGGAGTGTTTTTGGATCAACCAGCAAATTTAATAATACCACATTTCAGATGATATAAAAGTTATATGTTAATGTCATCTGGCTGTCTTCAACTATTCCTGATTATGTGCCTCATTCAACCAGAAGTTATAGATTCAAATATTATATCTTAAAAAACAGAATATTTATTTCTAAATTTGTTTTTTCAAAGGCTAAAAGGCAGCATTCAGCAGTATAGCACTGGAACAATTTCCATTTGGTATAAGAAAACAAAAAAATAAATGTAGAACACATTTCACATTTTTTATTTTGTGGGACTTCAATGCTTTCAACACTGCATATATTACTAAAAGCACAAAAATAGATGCTGTACTATCAAATTGTAAAGAATACCAAATTGATATAATTATACTTTAAAATTTCTTCCCAGTATCAAAAGGACACCTTTTTGGGGCTTTTCTTTAATTAAAATAATCTCATTGGTCTCTTGTTTGACAGAATACGGAAAAACAGGTATATTTTTACTAACTATTGCAAAACTTCATATTTTAATAAAAATTACTATTTATAATCCAAGTTCTGTCTTTTTGACACTGAGACCAAAGCCTAAAAATAGTTAGGCTGAATGACCATGTGTCTGAACCAATATGGGAATAAAATATCAAATAAGTCTGTATTCTACTGTTTTGAGAAGTAGGTGATTAGATTTACTACACCTTTAATAATATAAATAAAATTTCACCCACACCCTTTGTATTTGTAAAACCACATTCTCTTCTCTTCATACCGTTTTCAATATTATGAGGAAGCCTGTCTTCACAGCATATGAAGGCAATGAGGGAGACTAGACAAGGTAGAAGGTATGTGAGGACCCATAGCATCACTTTTCCTCTGAGCTGCCTCTCAGCCTCTATCCATCATCCTTCAGTTAGCCATCAGAAGATTAAAGTTCTCATCATGAGAGCTGCCTTCTAGCTTTTTGCAAATAACTATGCTAAAAATCACCTTTAACCACCTTGATGGATTAAGGACAGAAAAACAAACATGGGTTGAGTGCTAATCGCACATTCTATGGTTTCACTGAGTTTAATGCTGACTGAAGAAATGAGAAAACATAAACCCAGAGGAAAACCAGAGAGCTTAGTGGCTTTGAAAGCTGACTGAGATCATCAATATCATCATCAACAACCATTGAGTTATAGCTTTACCATTTACAAAGTATTTTCACATAAAATTATTTTATTTTATCCTTGTAACACTAGTAGAGATATTCTTATATCCTATTTGCAAGTGAAGAGATTGAAAAAGGTTAATACTAATCTGAGGTCACTTTAACATGTGAGTAAAAACTTAATTTCTATCTTCCTCAAAACTAACTGCATAGTTCAGTCTTTATACTACTTTGCTTTATCCTACAAAGGAAGAGGCAGGTTCCATATTAAAGTCATCAGTTATTCCTGTAAACCTCTGTATTCTTCTATAACTGTCTTTATCAGTCTCATTCCTTTCTTTACTTCCTTACCTCCTTTCATTCCTGCTTCTCTTCAAATGACCCAAGAGGTCAGAAATCATTTTGCCCATTATCACACAGAATAGTAGCAGACTAAAACTCTCAGCATTCCAAGTCCTTCATCTGTATGAATTCATTTGGTCATCCCATTATCCTAATGATATGTGTAATACTACTATCTCTGTTCTACAGATGGAGAAATCAAGGCATGGGGCTTGTTCATTGTAGTTGTAAAGTTGCTATATGACATATCGAATATGGAAAGTAACGCTGATAGAATGTTAGCTTCCTTTTCCATCTTCTAATACATTCTCTCTTTCTCTGCTGCTCTGCTCTTTTATCCCTAACACAATGTGCATAAGAGAGCTTATAACAAAATTCAAGATCTAGCAGGCAGCTTTAGTCCATCAACAGAATATATAGTCCTGTTGATAGAAACCATTCACTCTGAAACCACTACTTTCTAAAATATTTTCCTGGGGACCATCATCATATTGTAAGTAAGTTTTCTGGTGGGGGGGGAGGAATAAAGATAAAGGAAGTACCAGTTATAAGAAGACCTAATATGTTCTTTTGAGTAGAAAAGGTACCTAAGGAAGGGCAGGGGGCGGCTCTAGAAAGTACCAGTAAGAAAGGACATTGGGACCAAAACTCAATTCACAGGATTTACTCCAGATGAAAAATCTGTAACTAAACTTAACCATTCTGGCATATGTACAAATGATCATCCCTCTCACCTGAGAAGGTTAATTTTGTTTCAGCCCAATAGGGCTTACTTCAGAACCAACATTGGCTTTTCCCTATGTTGCCAAACTAATATAAATTTAGATTTCGTGTTGTTGTTGTTGATGGTGGTGGTGAAAGTACATATGTGTATATACTTTAAAGGAGAAGAGGTAACCTAAAGTCAACAGCAGAAATATTATGACTATTCCACCCTGGCATGGTGTGGACCTGCCCAGCCTTATAGGATTCTGAGTTTACAATAAAAATAAATTTTGAATTGCCACACAGTAAATACCCTTCTACCTTATCAGAAGCATCCCTTCTCCACCCTTGGATGCTACATGGAATAAAAGATCTACTAAATAGTTTATAGGTCAAATTCAACAACCCAAATCACTTAGTATGCTAGTTAAGAAGACTATATTGTCAGTCTTATCATTTCACAGTCCTGACCCATTTAGCTATTTGCTTAGAAAGTTAATAATCCACTTTGTGGAGTGAATATATGGTATGCATGCTATGTGTAAGGTCCCTGCTATAAATAAGACACATTGGGGGTCAGTAGTTTTTTTATAAAAATTAATGGCCGGGCGTGGTGGCGCACGCTTGTAATCCCAGTACTTTGGGAGGTGGAGACTGGAGGATCCGGGTTCACGGCCAGCCTCAGCTCTCGCTCTCTCTCTCTGTCTCTCTCTCTCTCCTTAGTGAGGCCCTCTGCAACTTCGTGAGACCCGGTTTCAAAATAAAGCATAAAAAATAGGGCCAGGGGGCATAGCGCGGAGGTAGAACGCCCCTGCGTTCAATCCCCAGTACCGAAAAAAAAAATTAATGATTTCAAAAGGAGAAATGTATTTCAGAAGTGTGACTTCTGTATGATTTCAGTGTGATGTCTCACTGGACTATCAAAATAGAGTATTATTTAAAAAAAATAAAAAATCCTCTACAAAAATAGTAGTTTTGTCAGGAAAATAAAGATCTACCAGAAAACCGTCAAACCTGAAAATATAATTTCCTTATTGTAGGACTATATTACAGTCTGATCAGACTAAATGGAGTCTTCGGATGACGACAGAATGTTTTCCTAAAATCAATGTAACACTATCTAAAAATATGTTAAGCATTCTACTGAGCTTTAAAACAGTAATCGAATATGAAGGACCTGGAGCTACCAATATACACTGATGGCAGATATAGAGAAATGGTATACAACCACTTCAGAAAATACTTTTGGAACTTGCTTCTGAAGTAAAACATATAGTAAGCATACAACCCAGCAATTTCACTCCTGGATATTTATCCAAGAAAGATAAAAACTTGTCTCAACAAAGACTTGCAAGGAAATGTTCATAGAAGCTTTGTACATAATAGCCAAAAAACTGGATAAAATAATGTCTGCCCATCAAACAGGTAGATGGACAAAATGTAGTACCTTGGTGAAAAGGAATACTAATCAACAAATTCATACATATACAATATGGACGAATCTCAATAACATGCTGAAACAAAAAAAGCCAAACACAAAAGAGTACAAATATACCTCATTTTACTGTGCTGTAATTTATTGTGCTTCACAGAAAATGTATTTTTAAAAAATTGAAGGTTTGTGGCAGCCCTTTACGGAGCAAGTCTATGGGCAACATTTGTCCAATAACTCCTCTGACTGTTAGACTGTTTTAGCAATACAGAATTTTTAAATTAAAATATTACAATTTAGACATAATAATATTGCACTTAAAATAATATAGTATAAACATAATTTTTATATGCACTGGGAAACCAAAAAATTGGTGTTGCTCACTTTATTGCAATATTTGCTTCATTGTGATGATCTGGAATCAAACCCACAATATCTCCAAGGTCACGTATACGTAATGTATAATTCCATTTATATAAAATTCTAGAAAGAAAAATCTAACCTACAGAGACGGAAAGCAGATTAGTGTTTTTTTGGGGTTGGGAATCAGAGGTGGGCATGACACTGAGTAGAGTACTGTGGGGAGTACATGTGAAACATTCTACATCTTGATTGTGGTGATAGTTGCATATATATATATATATAATTTCAAAATTGAACTGGACACTAAAAAGAGTATATTTGTGTATTTTATTTTATTTTTGGTATTGGTGATTGAATTTAGGGACATTCTACCTCTGAACTACACCCCTCTCCATTTATTTATTTGTTTAATTATGGAACTGGAGATTGCACTCAGGGGCATTCTACCTCTGAGCTACACCCCAGACCTATTTTATATTTTATTTTGAAACAGGGTCTCATTAAGTTGCTGAAGGTCTTGCTAAGTTGCTGAGGCAACCTTAGGTCTCCAACCTACAATCCTTCTATTTCATCCTCCCAAGTACTAGGATTACAGGCACGCGCCATCACACCTGCCTATATTGTGTATTTTATAATACATATGTTCCAGCTACAATTTTTTGTCATTTATATGTATTTCAATAACAATGGCTGGTATTCAGATTTGATTTTAGGAATTTACATAATGAATTATAAGACAATATGTTTAACTGGTTTCAATGTTTTCTAGTAGTTTTTTATTATTATTATTGGTGCATTGTAATAATACATCTTGATGAAGTTCAGGGTGATAGAGGCATACATGCGCACAGCACTCATTTAGCCCCACCCCACCAGGTCCTACCCTATTCCCTCCTTCCAGTGCTCAGCATAGTGATTGACTTTGATAAGTTTGTGTATGTACATCATGTCCATTGAGGTGTTTCCCTCTTCCCCTCTCCCATCTCCCTTAGTTAGGTTGCCTTTTTCATTTATCTAAGGTTTCTCCTCCTTTGTCTGGAGTCCCTCCTATGTACTGTTTTCTCCCTAGCTTCTGCATATTAGGGAGAACATCTGACTTTTTACTTGTGACTGACTAATCTCACTTAGCATAATGTTCTCCAGTTCCATCCATTTTCCTGTAAATGACATAATTTTGTTCTTTATGGCTGAGTAAAATTCCACTGTCTACATATCCCATAGTTTTATAATCCATTCATTTGTTGATGGACATCTCAGCTGGTTCAATACAATGATATTTAAGAAGAACAACAAAACTTAGGAAGGAATATATTTAGAACAAAGAAAACAATGTCTGCACTACACTTATTTCACTGTTCAGATCATGTTATGGTTTGGCCCAGGTCACAGCAGTGAGAATGCTAACTGAACCAGATCACGTTAGGTCTATGGTGCTTCCCTCTATGAACATTTTAAGGGAAACCAAAAAGTAAAGAAAATTAAGGGAGTTAGCTTAATGGTGAATGTATCTAGAAATACAATCATATATGAGAAATGCTTTCATGTTTAGCCTAGTAATAAGAGGATAAAATGAAGAAACATAACCTCTTTCACATGTATGAAAAGCTATTCCCTTAGCTGAAGAAATATACTTCTACTGGATGGAAATTACATATACACAGATTTTGTTCTCAATGTACAGAAAATGAAAATTATTCTAATTAGAGCTTGGACAAGCAGGGTGTGATGGTGCACACCTGTACTTCCAGTACTTGGGAGGCTGAAACAGGAGGATTGCAGGTTCTAAGACCAGCCTCAGCAACTTAGTGAGACCCTCAGCAACCTAGCGAGACCCTGTTTCAAAATAAAAAGGGCTGGAAATGTAGCTTAGAGGTAGAATTTCCCTGGGTTCAATCCCCAGTACCACAGAAAAATAAATACATAAAATAAATAGAGCTCAGACAAAAAAAATCAATCATACTTGTTGAGTATTTATCATCTCCCAGACACAATGGAATGTGGCTTTCTAATAAAGTAGTTACGGAGTTCTCACTGCTCACCTCTTCTCATCAGACTTACTACAGAAGGCATTAAGATGATGGATTCAATGTCCTCTAAAATCCCTTCAGTGTTATAACACTTGAAGTAAAATTTTATTATCTCCAATTATTAAGCTTTATAATAGTGGCTCCTAGTATCATGCCTTTGGTATTTCAGTATTTAATAAATATTTTTAATTAAACTGTGTTCTATTTTTTTAAAAACATAGTGCTGTTCAATAACATATCTAAGGCATAGTTATCATTTGGTATAAACCACCTAATAGTAAAATCCTACCTTTCTGGAAAATAAAATATACTTTAAAATCATTCACTTTCTTCTGAAATTCCAAGTTATTACTAAACAAGCCAAAAAGAAAACTGTTGACAAAGAAAACAGTAGCAAGCTACATTTCCTATAAAGGTAAAATGATTGGTCTGGACAACAGTGTTTTTCCTATTATTGGGGGAGAAGAATTTCCCTAACAGGTGGGAGGAAGGTAAGGTCCACAGGGAGGTAAAGGATGATGGCATGTCAATCACCTCTCTTCACATTCACTCTCCACCTTGCTTTTCCTAGAAGACAAGGACTTTCATTTGGGGATGCAAGGGTTACAAAGAAGTTAACTTCGCCTCTGTCTCCTGGCATGGAATATACAATCCAGATATAATAATTCTGTGATATCAATATGATCTATACTGGCTGAATCAGAATAAATATCAGGACATTTGTTAGATATACTGAAACAAATATTTTCCCAAGTGGAGGTAAATATGAAAATAATAAGCCTCTGGAGCTAGGAAAAGTGATATGAGGAGCCTCGTAAAGAAGGCAACAGCAGAAAGCCAAAACAAAGAAATGAAAGTGATTGAATTGCTGGATCGTTTCCGAAGTAACTCTATCTTTGGACATTTGAGTTACATGGGCTAATGTATTTCATTCGTGGCTTAAATCCATGAGTCATTTTTAATTTTTACTTTTTATTACTTGCAACAAAAACTTCATGCAATGGAAAATGGACAAAAATGCATAATATATCAATAAGACTTAAAAACTATGGAATTTACAGCTAAATCCATATTAAAGTATTTCTGGTATCAATACTAACATACTCAAAGTCCTTATTTATAAAGAACCTTTTATTTCTCCTAGATAGATCTGTGTGTGTGTGTGTGTGTGTGTGTGTGTGTGTGTGTGTGTGTGTGTTTGATATCAGGGATTGATCCCAGGGGTGTTCTATCTCTGAGCCACACCCTCAGTCCTATGTTATCTTATTTTATTTTGAAACAGGCTCTCACTGAATTGTTGAGGGCCTCCCTAAATTGCTGAGGCTACTTTGAACCAGGGATCCTCCTATCTCAGCCTACCAAATTACAGGGATTATAGGCATGTACCACCAGTCCGCCTTTCCTTTTCTTTTGCTCCCAATACTGGGGATCAAACCCAGGGCCTGTGTATGGTAGGTAAGCACTCTACCACTGAGCTAAACTCCCAGCCCAGGATATTTGTTTTATGCACTTATGTTAAAAAGTGTAAATATTTTTATATCTAGTTCAACCACCTCATCATTAACAGTCCCAGATTTATGGGACTGAGCTGTGATCTTGAATTGGTGTGATAAAAACAGAAAAACATCACCTCTATTCTGTCTACCACAATCGACCAGAGGCTGGTCAGAGGACCTCTAACTCTGGGATCTGGGCTCAAATGGAGACAACATGAGGGTAGCTCTGCTCCACAAAGCTCCCACCACTATTCCTGGACCTCATTCCAGGTCCCAATAAACCAAAGCCCTGAAAATACAAATACAGAACTTCTACAGCCAGACTACAAAGTTACCAGATGGTAAAATAGCTAAAAGAAAGCTGCTATTAAAAGAACCCAGTAGTTAATGTGATTTATCATTTGAAATATTTCAGTTAAGAGCTACAGAGAAAAAAAAAATCACAATTAAATATTGGTAAGAAAAGACTTAATTGGTCTCACTTACCACTTTGGGATTTTGAGAACCATTGCAGATTCCAGTCTATACTCCTCTGATAAAAATCTCTGAATAAAAAAGAAATAGGAGGCTGTCTTTGATGAAGTTCAGGTACAAAATTACTTCAATTTCATTTTGTCTAAATACCATTTGAATGAGAGAAAATTTTTAAATATCCACAGGTGTCCATGGAAAATTTTTTAAGAGGGCTACATCTTCTCAAATATGGGGAAGAAGAATGATAAATCTCAACAATTCAGTCACTCTAATACATAATTAAAGGTCTTACTAATTGAAAAAAATATATATTCTTTTTATATATTTATATATATAAATATATATTCAGCCTTCATAATACAGAAATAGTATAAGCAATTTTCATGTTCTGCTATTCTGTGAATAATTTCTTATCTATAATTGGAATACATTTAAAACTATATATAGTTATATATATTACATTTATATTACATATATTATAGTTGTATATATTAATTTAGACTAAATTTATTGTGAGCTTTTCTCATAAAATGTTATTAGTCCCAACGTAATTTAAGATAAAAACTTTAATCAGATTTTGTTTTAAATATTGTTTTAGAAATTAATTAGTAGGCCTGGCGTGGTGGCACACACTTGTAATCCCAGTAGTTGGGAGGCTGAGACAAGAGGATCACAGGTTCATGGCCAGCCTCAGCTACTTAGTGAGACCTTGTTTCAAAATAAAGAATAAAAAATAGGGCTGGGGGTGTAGCTCAGAGGTAGAATGCCCCTGGGTTCAATCCCCAGTACCACAAAAAAAGAAATTAATTAGTAAGACATTTTTTAATTCTTTTTAAATGATTCCCTACTGCTTGTGAAAAATAAAACAACAAACTTAAAATAGAAAAACAGCAGGATAAAAGGGTCAGAAGTGATGAGATCATAGGCAAATTTTATTTTATATCTACATGGTTATATATTTTCTCCAATGAGCCTGCATTTTTATAATCTGAAAAATAAAATTATGTTTAAATGGATTTAAACATGCAGAAAGACCGTATGATTCTATTTTTAAATATATAAAATACCCCTACCTCCACTGTATGGCACAGTCAAGTGTTCCTTCCTTGAATGCCACCAATGGAAGACTTAAGAGTCTTGACTCTTTCCTCATTATCACCATTAGACATTTCAGGAATTTATGTGGCACATTATAGTCTATTATACTGCTTGGGGCTTGGATGTGTAAGTCGATGTTTTCATCAAAAAAGATAAATTATCAAGTATGTTATATACCCCATTCTCATGCTCTTCTCCTACTGTAACTCCAATTATACATATGCTAGATCATTAGGCTTTGTCCCTTAGATCCCTGAATCTTTGTTCAATTTTCTCAAACCTTTTCTTTTCCAGGTTCTTCAGACTGAATAAACTTTATTGATATACATCCAGTACATTGTTTTTCTTATTATCTTATTGGACATTATAAAAACAGTACATTTTTAATTATGATTAATGTTTTTTTCCAACTACAGAATTTCCATTTAGCTTTTTTTTTATTATTCTTTATTTTGAAACAGGATCTCAGCCGAGCATGGTGGAGCACACTTGTAATCTCAGTACTTAGGAGGTTGAGACAGGAGGATTGCAGGTTCGCAACCAGCCTCAGCTACTCTTTATTTCAAAATAAAGAATAAAAAATAGGACTGGGGCTGTAGCTCAGAGGTATAATGTCCCTGGGTTCAATCCCCAGTGCCACCAAAAAAAAAAAAAAAGAAAAGAAAGAAAGAAATACGAAACAGGGTCTCACTAAGTTGCAGATGGCCTCACTAAGTACCTGAGACTGGTCTCGAACCTGCGGTCCTCCTTTCTCAGCCTCCCAAGAACTGGGATTACAAGTGTGCGCCACCACACCTGGTTTCATTTAGCTTTTTTAATGGTTTCTATTTCTTGGCCAAGATACCCTACCTATTCATTCATGATCATAGCTGGTCTGGTTGTTTACCTGTTTGTGTTTAAGTCCCTTTATAGGTATGCACACATAAGCTTTTGTCCACTAAAATCAACATACAGCCCATCATCTCAAGGTCTGATTTTATTAAGTTTATTTTAACTATAGGTCACATTTTTCCTAGTTCTTTTACATTTCTAGTAATTTCATTTCTAGTAATTTATTATGTACTGACCATTAAGATTTAAAAAATAAAGAGAACTTGAATTCTTTGCTATGTTCCTTTAAAGAGTAGTAACCCTTGTTCTCAAGCAGTACAATTACTGGCTTAACACCCCAAATTTATGTTTTGTTGGGATAAATTTGAGGGAAGCCCAAGGTGTTTCTCAAGCCCCTCTGACTTGGTATTATTAAATTTCTATTTGTCTCCTCTGTAGATTTTGCTGAGATCTAATTTTAATCTTGTTAGGGTGGATAGAGAGTAAACCTTGGGATGCTGCTATGGTTTGAATGGATTCCCTTCAATATTCAGGGTTGAAACATTAATACCAATGTTATGGTATTAAGAGATAAGGCCTTTAAGAGGTGAGTAGGTCATAAAGACTCTCCTCATGATTGTGACTAAGGACCTTTCAGGAAAGGCTTCATACAGAATTCAGCTCTTACCCTTTGACCTTCTGCCACTTTTTTCTGTGAGGACACAGAATCCTTCTCTGGACGGAGGTCAAAGCATTACAGTGCCATCTTAGAAGTGAAAGCAACACTCAACAGACAGCAAAACCTGCTGGTGCCTTGATCTTAGACTTCTCAGCCTACAGAACTATGAAAAAATATATTTCTATTCTTTATGAATTACTCTGTCTCAGGTATTTTGTTATAACAGCAAAAACAGACTAAGGCGGGGGTCCTTATTCTTAAATTACATTATATTTGTTTCTCAACCGATGGCTAGGATGTTCATAACATCTCTCTACTCTGCTTGGGACAGAGTTCCAATGTCTACTGGGAACTTTAAGAACAGATATGCTCAGATCCCTAATATACACTCTCTGGTGAGCTCACACAGTCTCATCTGGCACACATGCAGACCATCTCTCAGCCAGGGACTCAAGAGGAACCCACTTTCAGAATTTTGGGCCCCCATTTCTATGCAGCTCTCTCCTTTCTGGTGCCCTGCTCTAGATTTCAGCTGTTTTGGCAACCCTGAACTCTGATCTCTGCCTTCTCAGCTCAGAGGTATCATCACTGTTTTGGCTGGGACTCCAGGTCCTTGTCACACAGTCAGGAAATTGTCCTTAGAAAGCCAAAGCAAAAATATGGTTCTTCTTATAAATGTCTTCTTGTACTGCCTGTTATCCAATTTCTGAAGACAGTTATCTCATATTTTTTTCAATTTTATCATTGTTTATGTCAGGAAGATTAATCCATTACCAGTTATTCCATAAGAGAAGTAGCAGAAGTTCTCCTCCATATTATTTTAATGTGTTCTTGTTTTCTCTCATCCTCTCAATTTATATTTTTATTCTTTCTCTCCTCATGCCCAATTTGTGAATTTTATGAGCATGAATTGAATGCATACCTACTACTAAATAATTTTGATAAAATATCTTAGAACTTTAAGATGTTATAATGATAATGGAAAACATTTTGTAGTTTCTGAAGTTTAAGCAAAAATGTCTTAAATTGCATTTTAAAGGTCTCTTCCCATATTTACTTGCCTTTTTGATGAACAATAGCAGCATAAGCAAAATATCAATAGCTTGCTGCCATATTGCCTTTTATATTCCTTCCTTTGCTAAAGTATGCTTGCCTATTTTTAATCAAATTAAAATAAAAGTAGAAAATTCAAAAAACATCAAATTATCAGAATTATCCTCACTTCCCAATTTTTGACATTGGTTTGATCTCACTGCCATAGGTTAAATGTCTTTCTAGCTATATTTAAATACTACAGAAACATCCACAAGAGATTTAAATGGGAAACTAAACTAAACATAAAAAGCTTTAATTTTTTAAAGCATTTTCACAAAATGGATAGTCCTACAAATTAAGCATATGATAGTTAAGCATGAGTTTCTCAATTGATTTAAATACCAGACATGCTCATTCAAACAAATTATTAGAGACAGTCAGGGCCAACTTACCCATTAGGTACTAGGGACCATAATTCTTTCAGGAACCCACAAATATGTCTTAATTTCTTTTAAAATCAGAAAAAATAACTGATAATCAGGCTGAAGAATATATGTTAAACAATATTGATGCCAACAATTTGAGAAAATATAATTGGGTGTTTTTAGTGTGTATGTGGAGATAGATATAATTGACAAGTGTTTTCAGATTTTCTAGGAACCTCAATCTCTCACAGAAAGAACCTGACTCTCTCTGATTCTAGGATGTGAGGCCTCAGGTATTTTTCCACTTGACTAAATGAGGCATTATTTTCTCTAGGTTCTCAGAGGTATTCATCCTTCCCTACATGAACCGCACTAACTTGGAAAGTATTTGGACAAGCCAACAACTAGAAGGTATTGGGCAAATGGTAGTCTGGATAAGTAGACATCTCTATGGCTTCTTTTAAGTTAGTGTGTAGATGTTATCTTCACAGATGCTATACAGCTGTTTTATATTTGCTTTCTACAATAGATTAGTGGACTTGGTGTCTCTTCCCATTTCAAAGTCCTCAGTCTCTTTGAAGCAGCCTACAAAGTCACAAGTTCCTGTCTAAGTGGTGGCTTCTAACCCACAGCCAACTTGTAGAGCCAAGATAAGAATCACATTAAGAGCCCACAAAGTCTCAAACCCTTAGCTGACTATGTTACCAGGTTTACTGACTTGCTAGGTTCTCTAAATTACTTATTCATAGTTGCTCAAGCAAGTGATGCCTACATTAAAATCATCACAGCTTCATGGCAACAGAAGTACTGCATATATTTAGAGTAACCAACAAAATTTTGCTCAACAGGAAAAATGGTATATAAGAGAATAAAATGATTTTTTTCAGTGAAAGTGAAAAGAAACCTTACATGTAAACCTAATATTTTGAATAAATAAAACCAGAGTACTCTGGGTTGAAACTTGGAGTGAAAGATGGACAGCATGCCAGGATCTAACCATGAACCTCCTGAAATCCCTTTGCTAAGTGGAAGTCGGTCAGTTTACTCAGAAGGCCCAGGTTCTCCTCCCACCTCATTCTATCCAGTGTACTCTGACTGGTAAACACTTGTACCTTAATTTTATTCTCAGTTTCTTCACAAATAAGACACACATAAAACATAAGCCCCAGCAATCTGCAAATTACTGTTACCATGTAATAAACAACTTTGCCTCAAGAACAATTGGTTATTTTTTAGTGAAATAAATAAACCAGGCCTGGTGGAACACCTCTGTAGTCCCAGCTACTAGGAAGGCTGAGGCTAGAGGGTTACTGGAGCCCACAAGTTTGAACCCACCAGCCTAGAGACCCCATCTCAAAAAAATAAATTAAGTAAGTAAAATTAAATAAATAAATTTATACTATTCATATTTTTACTTCATTACAATTATAAAAACATTCCTTAATCTCCTAGGTCTGTCCTCCATTTTCCATAACTGTATCAATCACAAGTCCGACTCATTCTTTTGAACTTTTTAATGTTTTACTTATCAGTCTCCAATATATTTCATTTGGGTTGCAGATTATAGGCTAAAAATGTGTTAAGCCACTGCTGTTCAGAAAACTTAAAACACTGCCTAGTCCATAGAGCTTCTCACAATCAACAAGTAAATATTAATCTGTCATACATCCCAAGCAACTTGTTTATAACTCTAGAACAAAAGGCAGCACATTTACTCTGTAAAGGGCCAAACAGTAAATGTTGTAGGCTTCTGGGCCAAGGAGTCTCTTTGCAACTACTAAGTTCTCCCATTTTATAGTGAAAGCAGCCACAGACAGCTTCGAAACAAATGGACATAACTGATAAATCAGGAAATAGATATGTTTACCCTGACTTAAACATTACACAATGTATTCATGGATAGAAACAATACATGATATACCATCAATATGTCATTTTTTTCTGTTTTTATGTATCAGTTAAAATAAAAGTTTTAACAAAGAAGAAGGAAAAGATTAGTTGCCAGCTGAACTTTCCCCAAAGTCCAGTTTGCCAAATACTTCTCTAGAATGGTGCTTCTCAATCTTTACAATGCAGACTAATTATATGGGGATATTATTGCAGATTCTGATTCAGTAGGTCTAGGTAGGGCCTGAAAATCTGCAATTCTACCAATCTCCCAGTTGAGTAATGCTGAAGCTATGCAGAGGATGATGTTTTGGAGTGGCAAGGAACTGACAAGTTCCATGAGAAGAGAGGTCCCCCTATTTACTCTGTAGCCTTGTGACAAAGAGTGCCCAGCACATAAAGTACTCAAGTAAATATGTGAGTATGGGATGAATGAATAAACAAAGAATAAGTTTCTAAAAGAATGACATGCTCTGTCTTATATCAGTAAGTGTGTCATCTCTGGCGGGGTCTTCTTCGTGTTCAGCTTAGCATTTAAGCTTACCAAATCTGGCAGTCTCTTTAACATTATGGTAAGTTTTCTACTAAATGTTACTGGGTTAAAACACTGTCTTCATTCATGTAGACAGTACAAAACATCATTATTGACAAATTTATCCCAAGGTCTCTCTTCTATGCTCATCAATAATGATCATCTTTTCTTTGCTTAAGCATTCCAAGTTTCATATACTTTAAGGCCTTTGTACATACTACTTTCCCTCATGGAAACACCTTCCCTAGTCCTTCAAATCTAAACATAATTTTAACTATTCAGAAGGTGGTGCAGAAAGAAAATATTCTTGCCCCATCCCCAGTCCCATTCTGTACTATAAACATGGTTCTCTAGCTCAGTACTGTGCATCTTCTTCAGAGTACTTATCACATTTTATAATTACTTTATTCACTTGTAATATTGACTTTTTAAAATGCCACCTACTCCACTAGAATATAAGCTCCTCAAGGTTAACTATATTTACATCACTCACCAATGAATCCCTAGCACAGTTCCTGACACATTTGGGCACAAATTTATATTTCCTGATTGAATAAACATACCTATGTTTGTGGATAATTTTTTCTGTTGTCCTATATTTACAATGCAAATACCTCATATGGTAGGAACTTACCTTAAAAAATTACCTTTTTAAAAAAATACTTTTATTGGTACATTGTAATTACACATCATAATGAGGTTCAGAGTGATAGAAGCATACATGCACACAGCACTTGGTGTTTTCCTCCAAGTCCCACCCCACTTGCTCCCCTTACCCATACATGTTATTGAGAGTGATGAAGGGAGATAGTTCAAATAATGCTATGTACATATACAAAAAACACTGCCTTTTATCTGCATAGTACCACAGCGGCCAAGTTTGTACTTTAGATGGTGACCCTCTAGGGTATAGCTGATTATATCAAGGGTGGACATCTGACATCTGACCCAAGGAGGTCTACACTCTCTCTTTCAATTTTTGGAACTGAGACTAGACTCTGACCTCTCTGTGTATGCTTGTCATTCTAACCGATTAAGGAGTAGTGAGGGTAACTATATTTGGTCAGTTATATTTGAAAGGACTGAAAATTAAGTTTATATAACATGAAGAAGGAATAAACGTGTAGATAGAAGCAAGTGTACTACCTCAGTTCCTAATGTCTTTATTGATAGTGAGTTCCAATTCCTCATGAATCCAAGCTATTCTATGAGATTTCAGGAGTTATTCCAATATCCTTCCATATTTCTGTTTTTGGATAGATTGAAATGGGTTTCTGATATTTAGAACCAAAAGAAAATTAAAAATAAGACAATACTATTCTAACTAAATATATCCAGTTTATACAGACCATATATATACAAAAGCATATCCAGAAAATGTGTCAAAATTGCTGAAGGGAACAAGTTGAACTGAGGAATCACCAAGCTTTCAATAACTAGACTTTACTAAAGGTATGAGAATTATAAAACAGATTATACTTTGAAATAAAAAGCTCTATCCACAAGTAAGAGTATTTATATGAAAACTAAGATATCTCAAAACAAATAAATACTTCTATAATTCTTCCAGAGATAAATTCACCATCAATGGACTCTAAGTTCCAAAATTATTAAAAATATCTCTCGTGCTTTGTGGCTGGCCCTAAGTACATTTTTCAAAGTTAACAATTCTTAAAATGTGCTGATTGAGGTAACAAAAATCTCTTTAACCCAAAAGAAACAGAAGAAGAGAGAAATGCTGTCCAATATTTGGAGTAGAAATGAACCTGAGAAGAGAGGAAGGAAATGAGACTATCACCACCCAATGGAATTGTATTAGTCACACACGAGGAAGGGGATGTTAAAAGGAATAGGTCTGAGTCAATAAACTTCCTAAGAATCGCCTACAAGCCAATGACTTCAAAATGTGAATTCTGGTCACCACTACAGCCAACTGTTCCTAATTATTTTTAAAAATTGCTAATTGAGTAATCCACTTTTTGTTAGGAAGTTAAAATGTAAATGACAAAATCCTAGCAGTTTTCTTTTATAGCCCAATTCAAACTATCCATTATTTTCCAAGCAGCAAATGAATATGTCAAAAACATTCTTGCTGTAGATATTTAGTTGTTTTCTGCCAAATTAATGAAAGGAAAATATTGCACTTTGAATTGGTTAATTACCATGAATCCTTCTGCAAAGGGCTCCTGCTTGTAAAATTAAGCCAGCTTTAGTTGGCATGCTGCCCTAATATTCATGGAGACCAGACTATAGGCTCCACTGTACTCAAGAGACATTTAGTTTTTGGCATCATTCATCGAGCTTACAAATCATCAGTCCTAACCACTATAGACATTCAACTGTCTGAAGTAAACAGGGCAGAAAGCACCTGCATTTAATAAGGATGTAACACATTCTGCTCCTTTGAAATTTTAAGAGCTAGAATTAGAATGTACAATGAATAATAATACCCTGATTTACATATGTTCTAGAAACTCAAGCTACTTCAACCAAAATCCTCTAGTGACAATGCTACTTCAAGGAAATCCTCTAGGAACAAGCCAACTTCAAGCAAGGGGGAATTCAGAGAAGTGCTTTTTCCTTAGTTCTATCTAGGCCAGGATTGATAAAGCTATTTCAGGTATAGATCTTCCAAGAGCCCACACATACATCTCACACCTCCTCATATCCTAGTATTTGAGATTAAAAGGTGCTGACTTGCCTGTTTCAAACCTGGTAAAGTGATGATCGCATTATTCAAGCCTAGCTCAATTTTTCCTTTTCCCTTCTTCATGTGATTCCCTTCCCTACAGAAATTACAAGACCTCCAGACTTCCCTCCTTGTTTAATGACATATTGGATACACTTCTTTAAAATAGGATAGGAAAATATTTCTCAACTTTTTGAGATATACTCTACCAATCTCCTATTTGGGAAGGAATGGACAGAAAGATAGAGATGGGGAAAAAACTAATGATTTATCTTCCTTTTCCTTGCTCTCTGAATAAAATGGAAGAAAAGATCTCAAATCAAGGCAGATAAATGCTGATAGACCTTGGAATTCAAATTTGCTTCTCCCAGATATTCTCCAGATGTTCAAAAGCAAGCATCCCAAGCTCCAATGTGGCACTTCCATGGGGGAATGAGAAGAGCACAGAAGCCAACAAGAGATCCTAGAAAAGGTCATTCAACGCCAGCCACAACAATCATATACTTCCACATCTAAGTATTATGGCAAACACAAAGTTAGCAAGCGATATTTTTCAGGGCTTAGAAAATAACCTTTATAAATTCCTAGTCAAAAATATCCAGAAGACATTAATTAAACATTCAGCTTTTGACAATATGACATAGTAAGTCAATATCTATCTTTAAATAAATTGGAGCTAACCCAGAAAGACAACTAGTATGCTTAAAGGGTCTAGAAAATATGAGAAAAAAACAATATAAAAACAAACAAAAGAAGGTCGAAAAGAGAAATGGGAAACAAAGGAAAGATGGAACCAAGAGAGAATAAACAGCAAGAAGAGAGACTTAAACCATATCAACAATCACAGTAATGAGTATAAATGATGTAAGCATCCCAGTTAAAATGCAGAGATTGGGCTGGGGGTTCAGCTCAGTGGAGACCACTTGCCTAGCATGCACAAGGCCCTGGGTTGATCCCCAGTCATCAAAAAAGAAAAGACAAAAATGGGGGGAGGGGAGTAATAGACTTCTAAAAAAGCAAGATACAACATTTGCCTTTTATTTATTTATTTATTTATTTTTGGTGGTGGTACTGGGGATTGAAGCCAGGGCATTCTACCTCTGAGCTACAACTCCCAGCCCTATTTTATTTTTTGTTTTTAATTTTGAAACAGGGTCTCACTAGGTTGCTGAGGGCCTCCCTAAATTGCTGAGGCTGGCCTCAAAGCTGCAATCCTCCTGTCTCAGCCTCCCAAGTACTGGGATTACAGGCATGTGCTAGCACACCCAGCTCAACATGATGCTTTCAAAAAATGTAAATTACGGATACACATAGTTTAAAAGCAAAAGGATATAAAAAGATACAGTATACTAATACTAGTCAAAAGAAAGTTTCAGTAGCTACATCAATATTAGAAAAAGACTAATTTCAGAACAGAACTATTACCAGAGATCTACAGAATAATTACATAATGATAAAGTAGTCAATCTGTCAAGAAGACAGAATAATCCTAAATCTATATGTACCTCATAACAGAGCTTCAAAACACATGAGGTAAAAACTTAGAGAAATCAAGGTATAGCCTATTCTGGCCATAAAACACAACTCAAATTTTTTTAAAAATTTAAGTCATATAAAGTGTGTTATCTGATCACAATTGACTAAATTAGAAAGCAATTAAAGAAAGAAAGATCTCTGGAAAACCTCCAAGTATTAGACATTTCTAAATTACCAAAAGGTTGAAGGAGAAGTAAAAGAGTTATTATAAGTTGAATTAAAATGAAAACATACCATATCAAAATTTGTAGCATGCCACTTAAACAGTACTTTGAGGGAAATTTATAATAACTAAATCTCTGTATTGGAAAAGAAAAAGGTCTGAATGGTTTGAGCTTCTATCCTAAAAAATCAGAAAAAAAGAAATCAAACTTAAAATAGAAGAAAGGAAACAGGGACCACAGCAGTCAAATAGAAAAGAGAGTGATAGAAAAAAAAAAAGAGCAGTGAAATAAAAAATGGTCACTAAAATTTCTACACCTCTACACAGATGTATCAGAAATACACACACACACACACACACACACACACACACACACACACACACACTAATGCCAGGACTGTGAAATCACTACAGAATCTACAGGTAATATGGAAATATTATTTCAACTTTATGCCAATAAATTTGACAATTTAGAAGAAATGATAAATTTCTTGAAAAACTCAAATTACCTAAGCTCACTTAAAAGTAAATAGTTCTAGGCCGGGCATGGTGGCGCACGCTTGTAATCCCAGTACTTTGGGAGGTGGAGACCGGAGGATCCGGGTTCGCGGCCAGCCTCAGCTCTCTCTCTCTCTCTCCCTGTCTCTCTCTCTCTACCTAGTGAGGCCCTCTGCAACTTTGTGAGACCCGGTTTCAAAAATAAAAGCATAAAAAATAGGGCCAGGGATGTAGCGCGGAGGTAGAACGCCCCTGCGTTCAATCCCCGGTACCGCAAAAAAAAAAAAAGTAAATAGTTCTTATGTACCTAAATCTATTAAAAAAATCAAATTTGTAGTTTAAACCCCATACCACAAAGAAAACTCCAGACCCAGATAGCTTCACTAGTAAATCCTATCAAACACTTAAAGAAGAAATAATGCTAAAAATACTAACAATTTTCTGAAACATTACAGAGGAAAAAAATACTTTCCAACTTATGAGACCAGCATTATTCTAAAACCAAAACCAAACATAGATATTATAAGAAAGGGAAATTACAAAGCAAGATTCCTCGTGTACATAAATATAAAAACCCTAAAAAATTGAGTCCAGCAATCGCCATAAGAAATAACACATCATGACTACATGAGGTCAATCTCAAACTTCAAAGCAAGTTTGTTTCAAGTCTGGCTTAAATGCAATTCACCCGGTTAAGAGATTTAAAAAGGAAAACATAATGACCACATAAAAGTTACCTAAAGGAATAAAGAAAGGAGATGCTATGGGCAGAGAGAAATTTTGGACATTTTGGATTTAACATGTCTGTAGCCTATCCAAATGAGAATGTTCATTAAAACCAGGAATGAGGGTCTGGTATTGAAGAAGAAGATAGGATTAAGGTGTTTGTAGCCTTATTTTCTTTATCTAAAACACAAGGACAGAAATGCTGATTTTGAGAAGGTTTTTGGAATTGAAGATAGTGCTTTTAAAAATAAATAAATGGGCCAGGTGTGGTGGCGCATGCTTGTAATCCCAGTAGTTGGGAGGCGGAGACCGGAGGATCCCGGGTTTGCGGCCAGCCTCAGCTACTTAGTGAGGCCCTCTGCAACTTCGTGAGACCTGGTTTCAAACTAAAGTATAAAAAATAGGGCCAGGGGTGTAGCTCGGAGGTAAAACGCCCCTGGGTTCAATCCCTGGTACCGCAAAAAAATAAATAAATAAATAAAGTACAAAAAATAGGGCCAGGGGTGTAGCTTGGAGGTAGAATGCCCCTGAGTTCAATCCCCGGTACCGCAAAAATAAATAAATAAATAAATAAATAAATAAATAAATAAATAAATAAATAAATATAAAAATAAATAAATGGGCACCTAAGAAGTACTGGACAAAATCCTGCATCCAGTTCTTAACCCCCCCAAAAAAAACAAAAAAAAACTCTCAGCAAAGTAGCAATGAAAGAGAATTTCTTCAGCCTAATCCAAGAGGCATCTAAGAAAATCTTGTATCCAACATCATATTTGAAGACAGGTGCTTCAAATGATCAGGAACAAGACTGAGATCGCTGCTCTCATCACTTTTCTGCAACACTGTGCTGGAGGTTCTAGTCAGTGCAATCAGGCAAGACAAGAGAAATAAAACACATCCAGATTTTAATTAAATTAGTAAAACTCTATTCACAGATAACATGATCTCTTCCAGGCAGAAAATCAGATACAATCTATATAGTAGTTATGGGAACTAGTGAGTTTAATAAGGTTGCAGTATAAGAGATTAATATGCAAAAAATCAATTGCATGTCTAGTTACTAGCAACCAAAAACTGGAAGTTGCAATTCAAAATCATAAGCAAATACAAAATATTAAGGGATATAGCTGACAAAAGACGTGTAAGATCTATATACTGAAAACTACAAAAATACTTTAGAAAGTAAAGATCTAAAGAGAGAGGTTTAACTTGCTCGGGAGTTACATGACTTAATATTTAAAATGTTAATTCTTCCAAAATTGATCTAAACATTTCATGCAATCCAAATTCCAATTCTGGTAAGCTTTTTAAAACAGAAATTGACAAGCTAATTTAAATTTCATATGGAAATGCAGAAGACTTAAAATAGTCAAAACAGCTTTGAGGGGAAAAAAAAGAGAGAAAAAAGACAGGAATGTTGCTAACATTATCTAATTTGAAGAATTATACAATGGAGAATTCCAAAACTGACCCAAACATAAGTAGACAACCAATTTTCAAAAAAGATTAAAAAACAATCCAGCAAAGAAAAGATTTTTATGTAAATATTTTTGGAAGAGCTAGATATCTACAGTTTTGTTTTGTTTTATTTCAAATGAACTTTGGTCCATACCTCACACCATACACACAAAAAAAAAAAACTCAAAATATATTGCAGGGTATAGGTAAACAACTCTGAAGCTGCTTTACATGTATATTGGGGTTAAAACAACCATGTAATGGATGATGGAAGCCTTGTTTCTCAGGCTGGAGAGATATAAAAGATAATAAAGCATGCTAAAATGAATCACATGGGACTGGATTAGAGTCAGAGACATCAGTATGAACTCACTTATACACAAATGGACATATATATAAATAATCATAGCTAGTATATATCTAAGGGTTATAACATATACATATATTTCCTATCTCTGTCAACCAAAAGAACCTAGACAAATGATCTAGCAGCAGCAACCAGCATACCCAGTGTCCACATCTTGATTTCTAAGTAACATGCTACAAAAACAGTAATGAGGGCTCCTTTGAGAAATGAAATTTTCTAGGGCTAAGGCATAGAAAATGTAGTAGTGTAATAAAACAAGGATGTGCTCAAAAAAAAGGGGTAGGGGCAGGTCAAAAGCATACTGCAACCAACCTAAAAGAGCTCCCAGTGGCTTAAGCTAAAACAGTGGCGCATTAAAATAAATAGCATAGTACTTGAATATAACCTAAAGTATAAAATAAATATACTGAGTCTACACTGATATAAAAAAATATTCAAAGGAGCCGGGCGTGGTGGCGCACTCTTGTAATTCCAGTACTTGGGAGGCTGAGACAGGATTACAGGTTCGCGGCCTGCCTCAGCAATTTAGTGAGGCCCTCTGCAACTCAGTGAGACCCTATTTCAAAATAAAGAATAAGACAGGGCCGGGTGTGGTGGCGCACACTTGTAATCCCAGTACTTTGGGAGGCGGAGACCAGAGAATCCGGGTTCGAGGCCAGCCTCAGCTCTCTCTCTCTCTCTCTCTCTCTCTCTACTTAGTGAGGCCCTCCGCAACTTCGTGAGACCCGGTTTCAAAATAAAGTATAAAAAATAGGGCCGGGGGTGTAGCACGGAGGTAGAACGCCCCTGGGTTCAATCCCCGGTACTGCAAAAAGAGAAAAAAAAGAATAAGCCAGGCGTGGTGGCGCACGCTTGTAATCCCAGTACTTGGGAGGCAGAGACCACTGGAGGATCCGGTTTCGCGGCCAGCCTCAGCTACTTAGTGAGGCCCTCCGCAACTTAATGAGACCCTGTTTCAAAATAAAGAATAAAAAAATAGGGCTGGGGGTGTAGCTCAGAGGTAAAATGCCCCCGGGTTCAATCCCTGGTACCACAAAAGTAAATAAATAAATAAATAAAATAAAGAATAAAATAGGGCTGGGGGTATAGCTTGGAGGTAGAATGCCCGTGGGTGCAATCCCAAGTACCACACAAAAAAATACTAAAGAAATAAATAAATGAGAGAGAAGACAAATATCTCTTACAGAAGAATTTCAAATAATTTATGTAGATTCCCATCTCTACAACATGGGGCTAATTCCTTCCGCTACATCTCCCCACCCCTTGAGCATGGGTTATTATACTTGCTTTCAAAGAAGAGAATATAGAAAGGGTGAAAAAAAAGATTAACTTTACAGTAGAGAAAGCTGGCTAAAAACATCTTGGTCAGGTAATTGATGATAATCAACAGCAGTAATAAGGCATGTTGATACAATGCCTCATCTCCACCCCTCCCTACTACAATGTGTAGCTCTCACACTGGGAGGAAAGGCACTTCTCCCCCAAAATCATAACCTCCATCTAATGAAGAGAAAAATATCAAAGGCAAAACTGTAAAGGTCATGAAAGACAAGTAAGAGGGAGAAACTATCAAGAAGACAGGAGGACTAAAAACAATGTGCGCTCCTGCAAAGAATCCTGGAGGAGAAAACAAGTAATGAGGAAAAGCTGGTGGGACCCAAATAAAGTCGGAAGTATAGTTAATAGTAATGTACTAATTCTGGGTACATGGTTATGTAAGATATTAATAATAGGAGAAAATGGATGAGGGGTATACACGGACTCTCTGTACTACCTCTGCAACTTTTATGCAAATCTGTAATTATTCCAAAGTAAAAAGTTTATTATAAAAATGGATTATAGACTTAAAAGTTAAAAGCAAAGTATAAAGCTTCTTGAATATACAAAAATATTTTTGATCTTAAGTTAAAGTTTATTACATATGATGGCAATAGCACAATCCATAAAAGATAAAATTGATAATCTGGACTTCATCAAAATTTAAAACTTTTGCTTTCTGGAAGGTAATGTATGAGATGAAAAAGACAGACTAGGATCTGTAAAGCATATATCCAATAAAAGAGTTCTATTTATAATGTAGATAAAGAACTCTCAAAACTCAATAATAAAAAAAAACCTGAGTTAAATGGGCAAAATACTTGAAGAAACACCAGAGAAGATGCAGATATCAAATAAGCACATGAAAAGATGCTCGATATCATCAGTCATCAGGGAGATACAAATTAATACCACAAACAGAAATCACTATATACCTATTACAATGACTATATACCTATTACGATGGCTTTTAAAAGACTTAGCTTATCAAGTGTTGGCAAAGATGTAAAGGAACTGGATCTCTCAAACAATGATAGTCGGAACTTAAAATGGTGCAATCAATTTGAAAAACAGTTCAGAAGTTTCTTATAAACTTAAACATATACCTATTATAAACCCAACCATACTACTTCTAAGTATTTACTCAAATGCAAGGCAGTATTTGTCCAAAGTCATGTACATCAATGGTCATAGCTGTTTTAATCATAATAATCAGTAACTGGACACTTTAAGGCTAAGTTTCCATCGAAACATGAATGGACACATCAGTTGTGGTATATCCATATGATGGAATACTACTAATCAGTAAAAAGGAATAAATTACTGTTACAAATATGGATGAATCTCAAAATAATTATTCTGAGTGAAAAAAAGCCTGATAAAATGAATACATACTGTAGGGTCTCATTTATCTAAAGTTCTAGGAAATGTAAATAAGTCTATAGTGACAGAAACAGATGAGTGATTACAAGGAGTGGGAATAAGATTGGCCCAGGCAGGGCAGGGAGAGGCAGGAAAAAGGAATAAAGAGACACAGGAAAACTTTGGAGATGATAGTATATTTGCTATGTTGGTTGTAGTGATTGTTTTACATATACACACTTTATCAAAACTCATCAAATTGTATACTTTAAGTATGTGCAGGTGATTGCATGTAAGATATGTCTCAACTTTTAAAAAAATCAATAATCAAGCCAGGAGCAGTGGTACACCCCAGTAATTCAAGCACTAGGGAGGCCAAGACAGGAGGATTGCAGGTTCAAGGACAGCCTCAGCAATTTAGCAAGAACCTCAGCAACTTAGTCAGACCGTTTCAAAAGAAAGAGTAGGACTGAATAGCCAGACATGGTGGTGCACACCTATAATCCCAGTACTTAGGAGGCTCAGACAGGAGGATTGTAGGCTTGAAACCAGCCTCAGTAACTTTATGAGGTCTTCAGTAACTTAGACCTTGTTTCAAAATAAAAAATAAAATAAGGCTGGGGGTATAGCTTTGAGGGTGTATCCCTGGGTTCAATCCCTAGTATCATGAAAACTAAATAGATAAATAGAAAAAAATGAGAGGGTATAGGAGTGTAGCTTAGAGGAAGAATGTTCCTGCGTTCAATCCCCAGTACCAAAAGAAAAAAGAAATCAACAATCACAAAACCTGGGAATACTTTAATCTGGAAATGAGAAGCTTCAGAAAGGAAATGTTAACTTTTGGCAAACAACCCAAGGCATAGCAAATCAAATACTGATTAGATTTGGTCTACACAGCTTCATGAGAGAATTATTACCCATGGAGTAGAAAGTGAAAGGAAGCTGCATTTGCTACACCAATAGAATACACTGACAGTCAGAGCAGACTACAGCTGGAATGCACTGCTCTGTAAGGTACAGCTCTCTCTGACAGAGAAAGAGTTTAAACAGACACTCAAATGATCACACAAGAAAACTAGGAGAGATTCCCATTTGGGATAGAAAACAGTACTTTTCTTGATCTTTATCTGTGCTGGTTAGAAAAACAACAGAATTCACACTTGGATAGAAAGTTATTTAATCCTACTCATCAAATTTTCAAGCCACCAACACCAAACATTTTGAGGCGTTTAAAATATTTAGGAGTATATGAACAAGGTTAACAAATACACCATACATTTTTAACAAATAACTTACTATCTTTCACATAAGGAAAGCAATAACACAACTTCAAAGATAACATAATATTATAATGTGCTTTTCTCTTTTTTTGTGTTTATCACAAACTTTGGAGGGAAGTGAGCATTTATAATATTTACTATGCAATGCTAAGCACTTAATTTAATACTACTACTACTACTAATAATAAGAATAGCTTCCATTTACTGTATTGAGTGTTGTAGGCCTAGAAACTTACGCAGGGTATCTTTAACAAATGAATTTTATAATATTTCAATATAGCTGTTATCCCCATTTTACAGATGAAAATCTTAGGCTGAGGGAAATTAAGGAGATATTCAAATTCATGATCTACAGTCAAGTCGTTCTGGCCCCGTAACCTGATGATGCAGGAATGCCTCCTGGTTCACTGAAGAAATAAGGGCCATCTGATTATCACTGCATACCATCTTTCCTCCCTTTCCAAATATTTCCTATAATCCCACCCAATTTATTTTTTAAAAAACACAAATTTTCTAGTAGGGCGTGGTGGCGCACACTTGTAATCCCAGTACTTGGGAGGCTGAGACTGGAGGATCCGGGTTCGCGGCCAGACTCAGCTACTTAGTGAGGCCCTCCACAACTTAGTGAGACCCTGTTTCAAAATAAAGAATAAAAAAATAGGACTGGGGGTGTAGCTTGGAGGTAGAATGCCCCTGGGTTCAATCCCCAGTTCCGAAAAAAAAAATACAAATTTTCTCATGTTATTGATTCGGTGCCTTGTAACTCTTTACAGGTCAGGTGTAAACCCATAAACATGCTGGACAGCAGACCTTCCACCTGCTTTTCCAGCATCATTTCCAATCACTTCTATATATTCCACACATAGTAAAATACTTCAAGTCCTTATAAGATGCAGTGCATTCATTTGTCCTTGCTATTCTCACTTTCCTGCATGCACTTCTTTTTTTTTTTTTTGGCTTGGTGAATGAACTCTTACTCTTTCAGAATCAGTTTAAATATCATTTCCTCTTTTAAAAAGTAGTTTCTGACATCCCAGCCACAATTACTGGTATACCATTCTATATTCATACTGATAATTATTCATTTCTGAATTTGTTTCCAGCATAAACACTCCTCAAAAATGGGTATACTTGTCCCCGTATCTTCAGTGTCCAAGCTCAATGCCAGATGTATGGGAAAGGTTCAGTGTTCATTGTCTGACTGCATGACTGATGGATAGGTAAATGAATAAACAAGCAAATGTATATACTTACCAGTGTCTTAAATTAAGGGTACCCCCCTTTGGCATGGTATATAAAAGAAGTACTACTAGGCATAACAGAGATACACTAGTTGATACAATTATACACTACATGTTACAAATTCCATAGGATTTCATCCTCAATTAGTCTTAATTGTAGCATTTATTATTATCTAGCCTGCTTTATTGTGGTCTATTAAAAGTTTATTTAACACAAAGTAAAAGTAGTATATAATTTAATACAAAAATGAATTTTCAAAACTATAAAATGGTTGGAAACCAAAAGATCTGTGAACTACTCTGATTACTTGTCAAGAAGAAGCCTGAGAAATAACCTTTCTATGACCTCCTCCCACAAATAAAACTATTCAGACTTTACCGTTTCAAGACATAACCTTGTTTAGTGTTCTCCTTCTACAGATGAGACATTAAAAAGGAGAAAAAGTAAAAAGAAGAAAAAGAAAATTTCCAACTCCTACCACTTAAAATTTCAGGCTCCTTTCCTCTTTAGTTCTTTACCATTTTAAATTAAAATATGTTTATGCCAAAATGTGTTTTTATACGAAAATGTGTTTCATTATCATTTCCTCAAATATGTCTAAATATAATTTTGGTTTGAAGGGCTTCTTTTATTATCTTAATTCTCTCACTCAGACCTGATATGGAAATAACATGAGTTCTTGCTGGACACTACTGTTTCATGTTAAAATCAAGATAGAACTAATCATTTTAAAAATGCAAACTAAGATGAAGCTAAAAATAAAAAGTCAAGAAGCACTGAGAACCATTCTCAGCTAATGGAAAAATTATTTTAATTACATAAGAAATGTTCTAAAGCAATCTTCTGGGTGAAAACAAAGCATTACTTACTGGTTGAGGAAAATGCCTTCCCTAGTCTATGAAAGTAATGCCTTATACATATAGTTTTTTAAAAAAGCTCACACCTTGGTAATATTCTTCTAAAATGCTGCCTCATTATAGTAATATCATTTTGATTTATGCTAGAAAGGGTTCCATTCTGAAGAAGAACTAAAACATCTTTTTGAAAAACACATTGAAGGGAAAAAATGAAGTGATCTATAAAGTACTCAGTCTATAGCAGTGGACTTTGCTTCGAAAGGACAAAAGAAAGAGCTATTTTAAACCATATTAAATATAATCATTTTTCCTGAAACATGATAGTAAAATGGAATAATAACTAAATGGTTTCAGATCTCATCAGTGCAAAGTTTGGGAACTACAAAATGAAAAGACAAAAATAAAAACTTTGGGTTAAGACATCCATTAAACAAAAGGAAACTATTTTCCAAAAGCTGGTATAATTTTCTCAGATTAGCCTGAGAACACAGGATATGCAATTTGCTTTGATTTTTCCCATTACTATCTTCAACTTCACCATTTCCTTTCATAAAATACACAGGTTAACATAAGGAGGCAACTGGATTTTTTTAACTTACACACTGTGATCTTTCAAAAGAAACATTTTGGTTCATTGAAGTTCTGGCTCCTCTAAACAGTTCTTGTGTCTCCTACATGAGAAGATAATATTCCATAAAAGGAAAGAACACCATGTATGAATTAAGTAAAATGGTTTCATGAAAGACCTGGAATCTAATTACATAAACACACTTCCCTACAGGTGGATATAAATTTCGATAAATCTCTGAAATCTCGTCTTTAAAGGCCAGTAGTGCTTTTTTAATTATGCTAAAAGTCCCTTGTCTGCTTGATCTCTCGTGAACAATTTTAATCAGGCACGCTTAATACACTCCATCTCACAGACAACTTAACAGAGCTCTCAACTATGAGCTAATGGGAAGACAAGGAACCACAAGCATTTTTATTAAAAGGAAAAAATGGCTAGCCTAGAGATTTGGCCAGCAATAAAGCAAGATTAAATCATGCGTTTCCCTCACTTAGCCTACTTAACTTCAAGAACTACAGTCATATAATTAATTTGCTCTTGAGATTTACTCTGTAAATATAAACACACCATTTAAAGATATTACCTTAAAATTCACAGTGGCTTTAGTTACACTCCTTTCCAATTCACAAATGGACTAACGCACTAACAACCAGTTTGCCAGAGTCTAAAAACAATGCTAGAAATTATCCTCCCCAAGAACAGCCAAAATTCACCCTCTGTGGTCCACAGGACCTTGACAAAGGATCTTGTTCAAAGTGAGTATTAAATGGTGATTAAAATGACCAAATAATCCCGTCCAAGCCCACTTGCTATGTCAGCTATCACCACGTATCCACTGTTCACTCTGAGGCCCTCCCAAGACAGTTGATGATCAGAACTCAAATTTTTCTTTTTTTTTTTTTTTCAGTACCAGGGATTGGACCCAGGAGCATTCTACCTCCGGGCTATACCCCCAGCCCAATTTTTTATTATTTATTTGGAAACAGGGTCTCACTAAGTTGTGGAGGGCCTCACTAAGTAGCTGAGGCTGGCTGCGAACTCGGATCCTCCGGTCTCAGCCTCCCAAGTACTGGGATTACAACAAGCATGTGCCACCATGCCCGGCTGGAACTCAAATTTTTCTACTGCTCTAAATCACATAAATCTAAGTCCCACCATTTTAAACTCCTTTCTCTTAACCAACTAAACCCAGAACCCCAAACAAGTACTGATCATTACCCCAGGCCCTGAGTTTGCACCTAGCAGGTTTTCTCTACTTAGATCCTCAAACTGCTTTAAAAATAAAAATGACTCCTGATTTCTTTTTCAGCCTTTCCAACAAATGGTGCTCAGAAAACTGGATATCTATATGTAGGAGAATTTAATTAGATCCCTATCTCTCACCTTACACACAAGTCAACTCAAGATGGATTGATTAAAAACCTAGAAAACAAGCAGGGCGTGGTGGCACACGCTTGTAATCCCAGTACTTTGGGAGGCGGAGACCGGAGGATCCGGGTTCGCGGCCAGCCTCAGCTCGCGCACGGGTGCGCACGCTCTCTCTCTCTCTCTCTCTCTCTCTCTCTCCTTACTGAGGCCCTCTGCAACTTCGTGAGACCCGGTCTCAAAATAAAGTATAAAAAATAGGGCCGGGGGCGTAGCACAGAGGTAGAACGCCCCTGCGTTCAATCCCTGGTACCACACACAAAAAAAAAAAAACCTAGAAAACAGAAACTTTGAAATTACTAGAAGAAAACATAGGACCATCTTTCCAACATACAGGCACTGGTAGAGAATTTCTCAGTAAGACACTCAAAGCTCAGGAAATAAAACTGAGAATCAATGAATGGGATAGCAGCAAATTAAAAAGCTTCTGCACAGCAAAGAAAACAGAGAGACCCTTAACAGAGGAGTCTAAAGAGAGAGCCTACAGATTGAGAGAAAATCTTTGCCAGCTACTCCTCTGATAGAGGATGAATAGCTAGAATTTATAAAGAACTAAAAAAAACTTAATACTAAAAAATCAAATAACTGAATCAAAAATGGGCAAGTTAACTGAATAGATACTTCTCAAAAGAAGAAAGTTGGCCAATAAGTATATGAAAAAAATATTCAGCATCACTAGCAATTAGGGAAATGCAAATCAAAACTATACTGAGATTCCATCTAACTCCAGTTAGAATGGCAACCATCAAGAATATAAATAATAACAAATGCTGGCAAGGATGTGGAGAAACAGGAAACAAATTCTTATACATAAATGTTGGAACTGTAAATTAGCACAACCACTATGAAGATCACTTTGGAGGTTCTCAAAAAACTAGGAATGGAACCACCATATGACCCAACTATACCACTCTTCAGTATCATTCCAAAAGAATTAAAGCCAGAATACTATAGCAATACATGTATATTCATGTTTATAGCAGCACAATTCATAATAGCCAATCCAGGTGTCCATCAACAGATGAATGAATAAAGAAAATGTGATATGGCATATACACACAATGGAATTCTACTCACCCATAAAGAAAAACAAAATTATGAAATTTGCAGGAAAATGGATGGAACTAGATAATATTATGCTAAGTGAGATCAGCCAGTTTCAGAAGGTCAAAGCTTATATGTTTTCTCTCATATGTGGAAGTTAGAGAGAAATAGGAAACTTAAGAGACTTTAGATAATATGGAGAGAGGCCTATAGAGTAGTGGAAAGGGATTGAGGGAGGGAGTTAAGGAAGGGAAGGAGCATTTAGAAAGGAAACAGTTCAAACAATATTATGACAATATGTGAAGGTATTACTACTAATTTCACTAACACATGAGAGAGAAGAGGTGGAGCAGAGTAGAATGTAGAGGGAAATATTCCAAGAGCTTTGTGCATGCATGTTTCTATCACATTGAACCTCACTGTAATGTATAATTGCAATGCACTAATAAAATAGTATTTAAAAAATTATATTCTGGTCAAGAGTTTACCTCCATTTGGTTGCTATTTGGTTTAGACCATGTTCTCAACACCCTCTGTGGCTCATTTCTTCATGTAGAATTGTAATAATATCCTCCTCTAAAAGTGTTGATTTAAAAATTAAACCATAGAACACATGGGAGGGCAGCATATAGCACACTGTGGACACAAATTTAATTTTCCTCTGCCATGTCCCAGATCACTGTTTCTGGCCCTTCAAGTATCAACTTCAACATTTCTTTCTTCATTTGTTTGTTTGTTTGTTTGTTTGTTTGTTTGGTGTTTGTGTGTGGTACTGGAGATTGAACCCAGGGGTATTTTACTTTGAGCTATACCCCAAGTCCTATATTTTTTTATTTGAAACAAGGTCTCACTAAGTTGCTGAGTCTCCCTTAGTTGCCGAGGCTGTCCGAAACCTTTGATCCTCCTTTCTACGGGCTCCCAAGTACTGGGATTACAGGCATGTGCCACTGCACCCAGCTTCAACATTTCCATTAGAGCCCAAATAAGATGCTAGGGCTCACACATTTTCCCTTGGCAACCCTTGCCAGCCTCAGCACTCGCCAACAATACTTACCAAGAACCTTTTTTTTTCATTATTTCTCCATCTCTATGCTCATTCCATCCCTCTTTTTTTTTTTTATTTTTGCGGTACCAGGGATTGAACCCAGGGGTGTTCTACCTCCGTGCTACACCCCTGGCCCTATTTTTTATACTTTTTTTTGAAACCAGGTCTCATGAAGTTGCAGAGGTTCTCACTAAGTAGAGCTGAGGCTGGCCGCGAACCCGGATCCTCCAGTCTCCGCCTCCCAAGTACTGGGATTACTAGTGTGTGTGACCACGCCCGGCTCACTCCATCCCTCTTAAGACTTTCTAGTTATTTTTCATTCTAACGCTCCCCAGCATCTCTGCCTTATAATTTTCTATGTAATTTCATGGTTTGCTTATGTACTAACAATGGCTTTGTTTACCTTTGCTTCACTTTTACCTGCTGGTTCTCTTTATTAGTGTTTTGTTTCTTACAACTTGCAAGTGTATACTACCAGTTTACTTAACACTTTTCTATTTACAGTGATCTACAAGACTATTCTTTATAGTTAAATTAAGGGACATAAAATTAAAATATACATTAGGATAAATGCTATTTAATAGAGCTCAGGAAAAATATCTGGCCCATTCTTCAAAAATAATTTTGTTTTTTACATTTTATATATTCACCTGTCAGATCATGTGATTCTATGGACCTGGTTTCTTAATGATCTTTAAAAACGCAACTTGCTTATTGAAATGGTAGAGGTCAAAAAGAGAATACCTGCCTATCAAGGCAGAACAAAAAATAAAATTAGAAACTAAGCTCTCAAAAACATTCATCAGTACTATTAAGATTACAAAGACAAGCATACAAATCCCTTCAAAACCAATAAAAAATAGTTGACTGATCTATCTGCAAATACACCAGGTTAATAAAGCCTCAATTCTAAAATCAGAAAGGCAGAATATGTAATAGAGAATCTTTAGAACAACAAAAATCAATTAGGCTTATTGTCCAGATTTTTTTTTTTTTTTTTGGTTGTATGGGGGATTGAACCCAGAGGCATTCTACCTTGGAGATATATCCAGAGCACTTTTTTGATTCTTTGTTTTGAAACAGAATCTCGCTACGTTGCTAAGAGTCTTACTAAGTTGCTTAGGCTGGTCTTGAACCTGCTATCCTCCTGTCTCAGCTTGTCAAGTACTGGGATTACAGAAGTGTGATTTGTCCAGATATTTTAACTATGCTGAAAGGTCATTTATCTTTTCAGGTTTTTTTTTGTTTTTCCCTTTTCTTAAGAAAATATTCTCCCCCAGTTCCCTGTTGAATAAACAAATTTAAAACAGTTATACAAGAGAAAGTATGATTTTTTAGTCAAATAGGAACTATATGTGTTTGATAGACTCCATGTTTGTTAATTTTTCTAATACAGTATAAAGTCTTTTCAATATCCCACAGTTAATCTCAACCTATTCGAATTAACATGTTTTAAAGTTTTTCCTTCAAGTTCTGGTCAAAGACAGACACACACACACACACACACACACACACACACACACTACATCAAATAAAGTGACATCAAGGACAGGTACTTTTTAAAAAGTAACAGAAAGGAGTAATAAAATTTCCTAAACTTTTCCCTTAAAAAAAAAAAACCTAGCCAGGCATGGTGGAGCATGCTTGTAATCCCAGTACTTGGGAGGCTAAGACAGGAGGATCGCAGGTTTGCGGCCAACTTCTGCTACTTAGTGAGGCCCTCCACAACTTAGTGAGACCGTGTTTCAAAATAAAGAATAAAAATAGAGCTGGGGGTGTAGCTCAGAGGTAGAATGCCTCTGAGTTCAATCCCCAGTACCACAAAAAAAAAAAAACCTGGGTATTATTCCACTCAATTTAGTAAAACAAATCTTAAATTCCACCAAAATTAAATAAATCATTGCAATGATCTAATGTAATATTACCTAGAACAATGGGTAAAACTTTCTTTTTACTCAATATTTGGTTTTGGAATTATATCTGGCACTCATACTTTGGTTTCTAATATTATCTTCTAGTAAAAGGAACCAGGGCTCCTTGGAGAAATGGCTGATTCTAGAAGTAGAGTAGGAAATATATAAACTGAATCTGACGCATCCTCTCGTGTCAGAAAGTAAGAAACTGCTCAATAAAACAAAAATACAGGCCGAGAATGGGCACACGCTTGTAATCCCAGTACTTGGGAAGCTGAGATGGGAGGATCCGGGTTCATGGCAAGCCTCAGCTACTTGGTGAGGCCCTCCACAACTTAGTGAGACCCCGGGTGTTTCAAAATAAAGAATTTTAAAAAAGGGCTGGGGGTATAGCTCAGAGGTAGAATGCCCCTGGGTTCAATCCCCAGTACCACACACACACAAAAAATACAATGTTAAGAGTATGTCATAGAGACACAGGAGCCAAATAAAAGAGCTCCTAACGGACAAAGCTGAAACAATTTGAGCAATAAAATAGAGTAGTATTGGATTATAACCCAATAATCATATGGTCTATGAATCCATACTTACATAAATAATTGAATAAATAAATGGGGGAAAAGACAAATCCCTGTGCAGAAGTATTCTAAATAATTCACTTAGATACTCCACCTTCATGGAGGTAGAACATAACTTCCCACTCCTTAAGTGTGGGCTCTAGAATGACTTCCTTCAAAAGAACACAATGTGGAAATGAGGGATAATGAGTAACTTTATAGTGGAGAAACCTGTTAATAGGAGAAACTGCGAGTTGGGTATATAAGGACTCTGTGTACTATCATTATAAGCTTTCTGTAAACCTATTCTAAAACAGAAAGCGTATTTTAAAAGAAAATGAACAAACAAAAAATCAGTTACTGCCTTTGGATTTATGAAGTCTGTTCCCTAGCTTACCTGTAGAAACTCTTGGTCAATTCTAAACTATTTCCAGTGTATAATTCTTTAAAACACTCTGAAATGTAGCAGTCACTTGCACTGTAGGAGAATGGAAAGAGGGGCATAGTCCTGCATCTGAGTTCTGCTCTAACTGCAACTATCTATGTGATTTAAATAATCTCCTTGAAAACACGTGAAGTGGCACACAGCTGTAATCCCAGTATTTGGGAGGATGAGACAGAAGGATCACAGGTTAGAGGCCAGCCTCAGCAACCTAGTGAGACCCTCAGCAACATAGTGACACCTTGTTTTAAAATAAAAAATAAGCTGGGAGTGGTGGCGCACGCTTGTAATCCCAGTACTTGGGAGGCTGAAACCAGAGGATCTGGGTTTGTGGCCAACCTCAGCTACTTAGTGAGGCCCTCTGCAACTTAGTGAGACCCTGTTTCAAAATAAAGAATAAAAAATAGGGCTGGGGGTTTAGCCTGGAGGTAGAATGCCCCTGGGCTCAATCCCTGATACCGCCAAAAAATAAATAAATAAAAATTAAAAAATAAAATAAAACGGGCTGGGGGTGT
The DNA here is from genome assembly GCA_004027185.1 of Glis glis. Lineage (NCBI taxonomy): Eukaryota > Metazoa > Chordata > Mammalia > Rodentia > Gliridae > Glis > Glis glis. Next base: position 96,365 of record PVJS01000970.1, read on the forward strand.
GGCTTGGAGGTAGAATGCCCCTGGGGTTCAATCCCATTACTACTACTGCTACTGCTACTACTACTACTACTAACAATAATAATGATGAGAATAATAATAATGATAATCTCTTTGCACACCTATAATATGGAGCAAGACTTCTGGAAGGACTTTCTGTTGCCCCAATGGCAAAGGGAGGAAATGCTGAGGGACCATCTGCATTCCCAATGGAGTGTCTCCCCTGGATGTGGCTCCTGCCTTCCCCAACTTGGCCCAATCAGGTGTCAACTCAGTAACAGATCAGGATGCTTACAGTTTCCTTCCTTGATTTGGTCTTCAAATGTGATTTAAAAAAAATCAATTCATGCTAACACTATCTTTGATATAATAACCAGAAATCAGATACAACGGTTGCCTCTGTGTAAGGGAGCAGGGGTATAGAGTGGGAGGAAGGCATGCTTTGAACTGTATAAACTATTGGGCTGAATTATTTTTTTTACTATGTACATGCATTAGTTATTTTAAAACTCATTATAAAGGTAACAACAAAAAATCCATTATTACTCAGGCATCAGTATAGATTTCTGATTTCAACCTTTGTATCTGTTATCAGTGTGTTATCGCTTTTTAATATACTATCATAGCAAAAAGCATGGCTCCAGGAGATTAGTTTAGAATGATTTCAATCAAATTCTTTTGTACCAAATCAGCTGTTGCAAAACATCACAGCAGTTTTAGAATCAAAAGTGACTTAGAGTGGAACACAGGCCTCTCTATTTACTAGTTATTTAGCTTCACTAAATTCCAGTCTCGTCATCTGTAAAATTGGAATAACAGTACTCACACCTTACAGGGTAGATAGAAAGATTAAGTTAAAATACATGTAAGGTTCCTAGCCCAGTGACTGTCCTTTCTGTTACCATCCCTGTCAGTGTAAATGGAGGTCTGAGGGAAGATCCAGAAGAAACTGCCCAGTGTGAACACCCCTCAAGTGCAACTGGTTTTTAGCAATTATTATTCCTTGTACCTAACTAAACTAAATATGTATCACTAAATACTAGAATAAGCAATATTTCCTCCCCTCTACAAAAATGTCCCAAATCAAAAGACTCAAAAGTCACAAATATTTAGAATTGAATAATTCTATGTATCATAAAACAACAAAATACTCAAGTACAGTAATATCAAATATGTTTAAAATATACAAAGAGCTACAATCAGAGTGGTCTTTGGTATTTTTCCAGAAGACTGTACATGTTCAAATTTTTAAATTATATTCGCATCTGGCCTTTTGTCACTGAGAAAGGGCATGTCACATTTTATTTGGGCAGATTTTTTAGAAAAGTGGCAACATATATAAGTAACTTTAACAAAAATACAGGTTAGAACATTGCACATAAACATGAATATTTGAGTGAATTTTGTGAAATATGTGAATAATGTTACATGTCTTCCTAAGAGTTAAAATATTGATCATTTCATATTTATCTCAAAAAAGTAGCAAAACAACATATTTTACTCTGAGTTTTATTTTATCCTGGGTTGTAAAATAAAGCATTTCTAAAAGCTAATGATATATTTCTACTAACAGGACCTTTTCTGTATTTTCATGGCTTCAAATACATACACACATATATGCAGAAACACTTCAGAGAAGAAATACATGTGTATTTCTAGGTACTTGAATGTAACTGAAGATCTGAAAGTTCTACCTTACCAAAAGATATGTTTGAAAATCTTAATGCTTTCTTTGTTTTAGGGTTTGTCACAAGATTCCTAAACATTGCTTCTTATTTTTGAGATCACACATAAGGAAAAGAGCTCATGTAAAAACTGATTTAAAATACATCAAGCTATTTAATTAGTATTAAAAAGTCAAAGAACATGGACCTACTATAAAATTTTACACTGTCCATGATAGTGAATGCTCCAAAACACCTAGGAAAAGGTATGAAAAACTGAAACTAAAATGATAAAAATTTTAATCATTCATTCGAACTAGTTAAACTAAGAACCACTGGAAAAAAAACCCATTTATTACTAGACCACCCAGTCCACAGTGGCATTATTGACTAATGATTTATTTTCTCAAATCTATTTCATACACAGCACTTCATTTTTTAAGCCATTCACATGTATAGCAAATCATCTAGTTCGGAAAAAACCTATGAGAAAAATGTACATTTAAACTGAGGAAAAATAATGTGACTTGCACAAGGCCACCAAGCTAGTTAGTAGCAAAACTGAGATTTATATCCAAATCTTTTGTTCCCACTCACTCTATTGCACCTAATCTCTAGATCTGAATTCCATTTTTAACAATAGGTCCCACTTTTTGGAGCACAACATGCCCCACCCTGTCCATCCAACCTTCAATCATCCTTCTTTAGGTGTTTTAACTACACCTTTTCTGGTCTCAACTCCAGTTGGTTCCCCACAATGTAGCCAGAGATAACGCCCCAAATTTAAAAAACATAGTCTTCTAAGTAAGACCAGCAAATGTTTTTCATTGTTTCTAAATTAGGAATAAACTTCTTGCCAAGATCTTTTTTTTTTTTAGTACTGGGGCATTCTACCTCTGAGCTACACCTCCTTACCAAGGTCTTTAAAAGTTGAATGGACAGGCCCTTTCCTTTAGAGTGGATGCTCTGTGCACCAGACTTTCTGACTTCATAATCACCATACTTGCTCACTCCAAATCCCTCTTCATCCATTTTCACCTGATTAATATCCTCTTCACCTTTAACAAGGCTTCTCTTCCTTTCTCTTACTAACTAAATAAAATTTTCTTGCTCTGTCTCTCCCTCATGGTACCATGTACACTTCTACTTCACTGTAGTTATCACAGTTACAATTTACATGTACTCATGTAATTATCTGATTAATGTCTGCCATTTCTACTAAATTATCTATGCTATAAACAGTAAGGAGGAGGCAAGGATATCCCTGATATACTTCATACAATGTTCAACATCATAGTAAATATTCAATACTTACTTTTAAAAATTGAACACATATAGAAGTAGGCTAATTCATCTTTCAGCCTCTAAATATTTGAAAATAAGCATTATTTGATGATTCTTATGTCTACATACACATACACAAAAGTTAATTTTAATAAGGAAACCACTCTGATTCTTTGAATTATCCTTTTCATGATAAAATTCCCAGATACTTTTTAAAACATGGAAGCTGGGCTGGGTGTAGCTCAGTGGTAGAGTACTTCCCTAGCATGCATGAAGCCCCGAGTTTGATTTCCAGCCCTACACACACACACACACATGCACACACACACGCACACGCACAAACTGGAATCCATGAATGAATGCATTCTCAACAGAATGCAGAGACTGCTCCTCTATTTTAACAGTCTACACATATGTGCTAGTCCATTTATGCTACTTTAACAGAATACCTAAGAACGGATACTTACTAAAGAAAATAAGTTTATTTCTCACAGTTCTGGAGACTGGGAAGTCCAAGATCAAGGCGCTGGCAGCTTTAGTTGTCTGGTGAGGACTGCATCCTCCAGAGGGGGAGAAAAGCTGTTTCCTCACATGGCAAAAGTGAAAGAGCATGCTACAGAACACTGCATGACGCCTCTTTTATAATAAGGGCGCTAGTTTAATCCAAGAGGAAAAGGGCCCTCATGACTTATCACCTCTTAAAGTTCCCCCACATATTAATGTTATCGCATTGGCTGTTAAGTTTCATCATCTGAAATTTTTTTTTTTTTGGCAGTACCGGGGATTGAACCCAGGGGCATTCTACCTCCAAGCTATACCCCCAGCCCTAGCTTTTATTCTTTATGCTGAAACAGGGTCTCACTAAGTTGAGGAGGGCCTCACTAAGCAGCTGAGGCTGGCAGCGAACCTCCTGACTCAGCCTCCCAAGTACTGGGATGACCACGCCTGGCTCATCATCTGAATTTTGAAGGGAGCACATTTAAATCATGGAAGCACATGGGCGTGGTGACGCACACTTGTAATCCCAGTACTTTGGGAGGCGGAGACCGGAGGATCCGGGTTCGTGGCCAGCCTTAGCGCTCTCTCTCTCTCTCTCCCTGTCTTTCTCTCTCTCTACTTAGTGAGGCCCTCCGCAACTTCGTGAGACCCGGTTTCAAAATAAAGTATAAAAACATAGGGCCGGGGGTATAGCGCGGAGGTAGAATGCCCCCGGGTTCAATGCCTGGTACCGAAAAAAAAATCATGGAAGCAACAATTATATCACAAATTTCCAAGTCTCTTCATATGAAATGCTCTTAAAAATATGTCTGCTTGATTCTTGACTAGTGTTCTAATTTGACAAACCTATGTGCAGAATTTTACAATAGTTACTATTACATTATTGGCTAAATCTTAGTTTCAGCCAGTCATTTCAGATGGATAAACTTCTTTTCAATCCTAATTCCCTCATCCAAACTATTAGCTTTTGCTCCTAACTTTATGTGGCATGCAAATATGGTGGACCCATTTCATCCAACTCAGTGATAAAAATGATTAGTAGGATAGAGGGGAATAGCCATGTAATGTCATAGAAATACCTCTCTCCAAGCTAGTATCAATCATCAAATTCTTTCACCCACCTACAAATCAACCAGGCCTAATAATCCACCACTAATTTGGCCACTTATTTCATGAACATATTATGAGATACTCTGTCCAAACCTTGCTAAAATAAACCGACTTAACTAGATGTGATGGTGCACACCTGTAAACCTGTAATTCCAGTACTTAGATGACTGAGACAGGAGGATCGCAGGTTCAGTGCCAGCATACAATAACTTAGCAAGATCCTGTTTCAAAATAAAAAGAGCTGGGGGTGTAGCCCAGTGGTAGAACCCCCTTGCATTCAATCCCCAGTACCAAAAAAAAAAAAAATCAATTGACTTAACCTACACTGGAAAAAAAATTACACAAATTTTAACATGACACTTCCTAGGGAGCCCTAGCAAGTCTCCAGAGGACCAATATTTTTCTAGGTAAGTCCTCACAAACCATGAGTCTAAAAGAAAAAAAACTGTCCCAAGAACTGACATGAAACCCACTAATCTCTGTAATTGTGAATTGTGAAACTCTACTTCTTTCTCTCTTTCTTAAAAATAAAAAGTATCTAAATGATGTTTAGTTATTTGGCACCACTGGTACTGACCATAACTACCTGAAGATCACCAAGTCATTCATATATGTAAATCATTTAATCCTGGGGCATTAACTAGCTGAGGGCATCAAGATGCGTTCTCATCATTACCTCACCTTCCTTGACTCCAGCTCCTGGCCTACCACTGTTCATCTCCTTTACTGAATTTTAATATCATTTTGATGGAGCAGTTGAAACCCAGGAGTTTCACAGCTCTGCCTGGACTCCAATAGCGAACACTACACAATCTGTCTCAAACAATAATTTTTTTCATAATATGACCATAATATATTGTGGTACTTAGTATCTTTAAAGCTTCAATTCATTTTAGGATTCAGCCTCCTATATGCCATTCTCTCAGTTTACTACATTTGTATTTGTGTCTCAACTTATGAGACTCACATGTGCTAATAATCAGCATATCACTTTTATAAACATCCATACACTTCATTTATTCAATAAATGTATTTGATTGCCTTGTGTAGGTAATTCACCAAACTAGAGCAAAGGATTTAATAATGATGCTTAAGATCTGATCCCTGCCTTCACGGAATCCTGAGGGAAATACAGACCAGTAGGCAAGATATTACCAAGATAAAAATAAGTGCTGTGTGAGTAGAGGATAGAGAAACCAGCCCAAGCATGAAATAGTTGCTGAAGCCTTCATCAAGGAAACACCTGAGTTGAGTCATGAGAAAGCAGTCATTAGAAGACTGGAAGTTTCCTAGGGAACATCATGTGCAAGGGAAGGCAATATGAAGAAGTACACTGTTTTCACACAAAAGCGATTGGCTTCATGTGCCTGGGATTTAAGTTGCATGAAGTGTAGCTGGAAGAGATAGCCTGAAAATATGCAACCAGTTATAAAAAGGCTTTGCAATCTAGGTGTCTAAAACACAGGATAAATAAAATGAGGCAAATGTTCCTTACAGAATACTATGCAGCAATTAGGAGTAGCAATTAATATCGAATAGTGCTGAGGGCAAAATAAATAACGCCTACAGCATGATGCCACCATCACAAATTTAAAATACATGCACCAGTAATAATCTACATGTTTTATAAAAACATATGCAAAAAATATTCAGGCTAAAAACATCAGAATAGTTAATTATGGTACGGGAAAATAATGAGAGTTGGAAATGAGAACAAAGGGATTTTTTGAAGCAAGTATAAAACTGTCTGATGTCCAAGAAAGTCTGTGTCCTTTCCTACAGGTAGCAGAGGCATCGAAGACTGAGAATGGCAAAATCTAATGTGGTTTTAGGAAGAAATTTAGAAGGATACAGCCATGTATATGTGGTTCCTTCTGGATTTGAAGAGCCGGGGTTCATTGCCATTTTTCTGGACATGCTGAGTAGATTTTTATCATTCTGAAGAAAAAGGCTAGATATCAGAAAAAAACTGCCAATAAATAAGATAGATACAGAAATTTGGGTAATAAGTAAAAGTAAATACAAGGTCTGAAGTGGAGTAAATAGTTGCAAATAAAAACAGCATCTTAAAGCCCAAGTCTGATTATCTGCCAAAAAAGTATTAAAAACATTCATGTATCATGGTAGATGCTAGACTAAAATGTAAGGCATTCACCATATTGAAGGTCTGTTCAGTGATAATACTTAAATACAAAAATTCTATATACTACATCCAATATACTCATCAAATAAATAAACCACTATTTTTTAAAACTCGTTTTCAGCCGAGCATGGTGTCACACACTTGTAATCCCAGTACTTGGGAGGCAGAGAACCGGAGGATCCGGGTTCGCAGCCAGCCTCAGCTACTTAGTGAGGCCCTCCACAACTTCGTGAGACCCAGTTTCAAATTAAAGTATAAAAAATAGGGCCTGGGGTGTAGCTCGGAGGTAAAACGCCCCTGGGTTCAATCCCCGGTACCACACAAAAAAAAAAAAACAAAAACTCGTTTTCTTATAAGTGTGCCAAGGGGAATGTAATGAGAAACTAAAACAAAGCTCCAGTGGGTACGTCTTGGGAGCTGAGGCCAGGGATCTCTGTATAAACTCATACATGCTCTATCATTTGAGAAATGAATCTTGCATTACACCAAGAACTGCTTCATCTGTACAAACAGACTTTCTATAGAACTGTAACTGAACACTACAGGCAATGAGCCAACATTTTTAATTTTCATCAAGCTCTAGTGCCAGGTGACAACTGTTTGCTGTGACATGATTTATGCAACACATTTCATCTAGTTATCTTAGAATCAAAGGAATTTTACCAAAGGGTTCTCATTCAGATAAACAGAAATGATTTCTCCCCCAATCACATCTGTGAAAAGTAAAAGACACACGTGTTAAGTTCCGGGACAAGATACTACTGATTAAATTCCCAGAATAAAGGACTGAAGAGCATAAAACTGGCAAATTTTCTGGGTACTTCTTCAAATATGAAGACATTATTTTTCATTGGGACACAGAAAGCTGACTAAAATCAAAATAAATTTCAAAACCAGTAAATGATAAGTATAAATAATATATAACATGATTAATAATACTTGTTTATGTAACTTTACATTTCCATAGACACACTCATGAGGGTCAGATGTTTTGTTTTTCTCTTTTGGTCTGCACTTGCATGATTTGATGAGGATTCCTTTTCATCTCAATCTTCCCATGAGGTGGCACCTCAGCCCCTAGTTACCCATCCCTCATCTCATCCTACTATATTCTTACTCATTCGAAGCAGAGTAAGTTATAGTTTGACGGAAGGTAGGATTAAAAGGTGGCATTTTCCAGTGATGACCCTAATACAATTTTGGACTTAAGTATTATCACTTGTCAATCTATGTTATTTAAGAATGGTGAGATTTTGAGTAATAGTTTCTTTTCTTTTATACGTTATGTTTACTGTCAGGAAAAAAAGATTTTAAATAACTATGCAGTGATATGATAAAGGAAAAATTGTATTATACAACAATTCCCAATGACAAAAAGTGGTTATATATCAAAGGACTTTCATCTGGGATCTTCCTCTTGCCCTTTTACATTATACTGGCTTACAACCCAACCTAGATATGAACACAAAAAGTTACCAGTTTTGTCACAGGGTGTATGACAAACTAAACATAGGCTGAAAAAAAACCTAAAAGTTGCATATCAAATACTAAAAGTTAAATTAAATTGTATTATACTAAACTACTGAATTTTCTTCTAATGAGATAAAAACTAAACCAGTACCAAATTATGGTGAGGACTAGACAGATTGAAATATAACAAAAATATTGCTGCACCTCAATATGCACATGGATGAAACTAAATAATTTATTATTAACAATGTCACATAATAGATTTAATATTGTTAGAACAAAAGTTCTTGTTCAATAAAGCAATCATCTCCCTGGCCCTTTTCCCATTTCCCTATATCCTATATACTCATCAAATATATAAAATAAACCAATATTTTTTAAAACCCAAAAATGTAATTTTCAATGTTCAGTTTTACTTTTCTCAGTATTAAACTTGAAGTTGATGAACTGAAGTTGTCATAAAAACCTCATTTGTGCCATGCATGGTGGCGCACGCTTGTAATCCCAGTACTTGGGAGGCTGAGACCAGAGGATCCGGGTTCACGGCCAGCCTCAGCTACTTAGTGAGGCCCTCCACAACTTCGTGAGACCCGGTTTCAAAATAAAGTACAAAAATAGGGCCGGGGGTGTAGCTCGGAGGTAGAAGCCCCTGGGTTCAATCCCCGGTACCGCAAAAAAAAAAAAAAAACTCATTTGTGTCACTTAGTCATGTCATTCTGGTACATCTTAAGTGTGAGCTCAGCAGGATTTCACAGCATCTCAGAGCTAGTACCTTACCTCCCTTCTCCCCACTAGGTTTAGGAGGAATGGTAAAAAAACAAAGTCCTCACACAATACTTTGGTGTGTCTTTTTTGTTTTTTTGTTTTTTGCGGTACCAGGGATTGAACGCAGGGGCGTTCTACCTCCACGCTACACCCCCGGCCCTATTTTTTATACTTTATTTTGAAACCGGGTCTCACGAAGTTGCAGAGGGCCTCACTAAGTAGAGAGAGAGAGACAGACAGACAGCTAGAGAGCTGAGACTGGCCGCTGGCCACGAACCCGGATCCTCCGGTCTCTGCCTCCCAAAGTACTGGGATTACAAGCATGCGCCACCACGCCTGGCCCCTCACACAATACTTTGCATCACTAATTACATTAATACATATTGAAAAGCTATACATCCCACCATCAAAAAAAGTTTCAAAACAATCCTCACTATTTCCTTGCCATTCCTGAATATACTTATTTCTTTTTCTACATTGAGAAGAGGTACTTCCTCAGATGATCTCTTAACCAATTTCTTAACAAACAACATATTTTTACTATATGTGCAACAGAAAGCTACAAACATCTTTCAGTATTTCTATATTATTACTTTAATGTATTTTAATGTCCCAACAGACAATTTTACTTATAAGATGATAAATAAGCATAATTTATAAAATCCAACACTTTTCAATGATTATAACATCCATGCCTAAGATTTACTATTTCTTTCTTATTTTCTTCCTCTTTAATAATATTCATTTACAATATACATTATAGTAGTAGTTCCCCTGCTGCCTTTAACAGAATAATTTGTAACTTGGCTTTTTATGTCATTCCATATAGTAAATAAATGTAAATGCAACTCATGGAGTGAGATACTTCATAAAATATAATCATGTAAGATATCAACAATACACTTAATGATTTAGTTATAGCTATTGACTCATAGATTATGTCATTATGTAGGTGGTATTTACTGCAAAGTAAGCATTTAGCAAATTTACACAAGAGAAAAATTCAGGTTCATGACTGTTATAAGAAAGTAAATAAAAAAGGATTTATTTAAGCACCTTATGAAATCCTATCTTATATAATTTAAACTTTCCAGGTAATTTTAAATTTTCATTATTCTAATAAATGCTATGCAATATTTATAAAAGCAAGAACATGCCAGAAAATTTTTAAGGCACAGAGTTTCTCTTCATGGGGTTTATATTATAAACTACATATAGATAAAATAAACATAGCAAATGTTTATAAAGCTTTTGGTAAAATTAAAAATCTAATATTCTTGAAAGTACATAGGAGAGCAACAAAATATTTTTACTCATCAAAACATAAACTGAATTTTATGTTTCTTCATTATCCAATATAGCTCACCATTTTTATTCATTTAATCCAATTTCCTATTTGTCACTCTGACCTTAAAGTTCACAGAATGTGCTTTGGAATTAGATGTAACAGTTTTAACACTAACATGTAAAAAGCTATCCCATGAAGTCAAGTTAAATTGGTGACTAAGCAATTACCACAGATTTACCAGTTTTGTCATTTAAGAAGGATACAATTTGAAGTAATACTTTCAAGAAGTAGTCTCTTGCTATGAAGAAATGTGAATACAACAATATTCTGCTGTATCAAGGTTTTCTCTTAATTCACTGTAATAATTACCTTGAAAAATCTGTTAAGAACAAAATATGACGTAATGAGAATGTATAAGAAACTGCATAAAATGTTTAAATGAACAAAAACAGAAGAATGCAGGTATTAACATTTCTATTAATATACTTTCAAATATTCAAAATTATTCATATTAAACTTATACCCAGAGATATTAAACTTTTAATTCGCATATCAATTTTTACAAATCCCTGCATATGTCCATTTGCATAAGTTTTTTGTTTTCTGTTTTGTTTTTAGGTACAATAGCCATTTGGAGAATATGTGAAAGATAGAACGTGCCCCTTACCACACATTAAAATACTTTTTATTTTAGTCACAAAATCTCCAGGGCAGCAAGACTGGATGTGACTGGAATACAAAGACTAAATGACCGTCTCCCTCACAGATTACTCTGATCTTCACCCCAGCACACGGGCACTTGTATTCCTATCATCCCCTCAAGTACTCAAACAGACCTAACCAAATCAAAGCATCAAAATACATCCCTTTACAAATTCAAAGATAAAAAAAGTCTCGCCTCACTTCCAAGCCATATTGCTCTCAACTCTTTGCTGAACTATAAATTCATAAGAAATGAGTTGTTAGAGTGGCACAAATAAACTTCTGTTTGTTTTTTTGCAGTACTGGTGATTGAACCCAGAGGCATTCTACCTCCAAGCTACACACCCAGTCCTATTTTTTATTCTTTATTTTGAAACAGGATCTCACTAAGTTGCGGATGGCTTCTAAGTAGCTGAGGCTGGCTGCGAACCCCGATCCTCTGGTTTCAGCCAAGGTAATTAAATGGAGAAATTATAATCTTTTTCAACAAATGATGCTGGAACAACTGGATACCTATATGGAAAAATATGACACCTAATATCATAAATATAGTTAATTCAAATTATAATATGTATAAAAATAAGATTACAAACTCCTAGAAGAAAACATATGAAGCAATCTGAAGGGCATAGGATTAGACAAGAAATAATAATACTCCAGAAAAATCTCAAAGAAAAAAATCAGTAAGTTGGCCAGGCATGGTGGCACATGCCTATAATCTCAGTACTTGGGAGGCTAACACAGGAGGATCACAGGTTCAAAGCCCACCTTGGCAATTTATCAAGGCTCTCACAACTTAGTGAGACCCTGTTTCAAACTAAAAAATAACAAAGTCTTGGGAGTATATGCCCCTAGGCTCAATCCCCTCTACCAAAAAGAAAAAATAAACTCAGTAAATTGGACTTCATCAAAATTAAAGTCTTTTTCCTTTGAAAAGATACACTAAGAAAATAAAAATACATGCCCACAGATTGGGCAGGTGGAAGGGTCACAAAACATTTCTAATAAAGGACTTGTATTCAGAATACACAAACATATATAAAGAACTCAATAAGAAAAAACAAACCAAAAAAAAACTTTTTTAAAATAGCAAATGATTTGGATGCTTTACAAAAGAAGATAAACAAATATCCAATAAACACATGGAGAGTTGCTCAAAAGATTAGGCATTTTAAGGAAATACAAATTAACACTGCAATGAGTTGCCATTATACAGTCATTGGAATGATAGCTAAAATTAAAAACATCGTTAATACCAGTGTCAGCAAGAATGTAGAGCAACCAGAACTGACATTACCTACAAGAATACAAAATGGTAAAGCCACTGTGGAAAATAGTTCAGCAGTTACTTAGAAAGTAAAACAATTTCATTTGTATGCAGTTATGCAAGTGAAATTAAAACATATGTCAATACACTAGTACTGAATCTGCCTAACAGATTTATTCACAATAGCTAAAAACTGTAAACAATCCAAATCCCCTCAACTAGTAAACAAAATAAACTGTGGCCATACAGTGAACTACTGTTATTCAGCAATGAAAAGGAACAAAGTATTGATACATATAAAAGTAAAATCTAAAAGAAGCTAAGTGCAAAAACTATAGACTATGATTCCATTTATATGAAATTATAGAAAAGGCAAAACTGTAATGTTATAAAATACATCAGTAGCCGGGCGTGGTGGCGCACGCTTGTAATCCCAGTACTTTGGGAGGTGGAGACCGGAGGATCCAGGTTCGAGGCCAGCCTCAGCGCGCGTGCGCTCTCTCTCTCTCTCTCTCTCTCTCTCTCTCTCTCTCTTTCTACCTGTCTCTCTCTCTCTATTTAGTGAGGCCCTCCGCAACTTCGTGAGACCCGGTTTCAAAATAAAGTATAAAAAATAGGACCTGGGGTGTAGCGCAGAGGTAGAACGCCCCTGGGTTCAATCCCCGGTACCGCAAAAAAAAAAAAAACAAAAACAAAAACA
>PVJS01000971.1:0-53547 GCA_004027185.1 Glis glis
AAAAAAAAAAAAAAAAAAATAAATAAATAAATAAAAATTAAAAAATAATAAATTCCATCATGGGCATATGCCACAGTTACGTGATCCATTCATCCGTTGATGGACACCTAGGCTGGTTCCATAATGTGGCTACTGTAAATTGTGCTGCTATGAACATGGATATGCAAGTATTATAATATTCTGATTTCATTTCCTTTGGGAAGATGCCCAGAAGCGCTATCGCTGGGTGCTATGGTGGTTCCATTTTTAATCATCTGAGGAACTTCCACACTGACCTCCATAGCAGCTGCACTAGTTTGCAGCCCCACTAACAGTGTAACAGGGTTCCTAGTTCCCCACAACCTACTTGGGTTTTGGATGGATGGCTTCTCCCTTTGTGTCCTGTTTCCAAGGGCCGTGTTTGACCGGTCGGTACTGATTTCTAAAATGGACCCCGATGTGGTAGAAGGTTCTGGAATTTACTCAAGAGCATTCTCCTCCCGACCCCTCTCCGCTGTGGCTTTTCATTCCATTCCATGGTGAGTTTGTAAAAGCACATACCACGGGCTACAGCTCATCTCCTCAGAGCCGACTCGAAAACAATGGAAGCATGTATACAGTCAGCGTATTCGTCCAAGTATGTGAGGGAAGAAAAGTGTCTGGTTGAAATTTAATTAACTATTAGAATCAAGAATGCAGTAACCATCTTAAGAAATTCACATCAAGGCTTTTACCCGGGTGTGGTGGCGCACACCTGTAAGCCCAGTACTTGGGAGGCTGAGACAGGAGGATCACAGGTTCAAGGAAAGCCTCAGCGACTTAGCAAGACCCTCAACACCTTAGTGTGACCCTGTTTCAGAACAAAACAACAACAACAAAAAAACAAAAACAAAGGCTGGTGTGTAGCCTGGAGATAAAATACTCCTGGGTTCAATCTCCAGTACCAAAAAAAAAAAAATTCACATTGAGGTTTGTAAATCTATTTTTGAAAATGTACAGTAGGCTTAAGCCTATTTCCCTACCTCAGACAGAAATCCTGTGACTTAAAAAACATGTATTCTAGCTGGGCGTGGTGGCACACACTTGTAATCCCAGTACTTGGGAGCCTGAAACAGGAGGATCGCAGGTTCGAGGACAGCCTTAGCAACTTACTGAGACCCTGTTTCCAAACAAAAAGGAATAAAATAGAGAGCCGGGTGCGGTGGCGCACACCTGTAATCCCAGTACTTGGGAGGGTGAGACAGGAGAATGGCAGGTTTGAGAACAGCCTCAGCAAGTTGTGAGACTCCCATCAACCTAGTGAGACCCTGTTTCCAAACAAAAAATAAAAAATAGGGCTGGGGGTGTAGCCTGGAGGTAGAAATACATCTGGGTTCTATCCCCAGTACCAAAAATAAATAAATAAATAAGTAAAATCGGGCTGAGGGTGTAGCTTGGATGTACAATGCCTCTGGTTTCCATCCCCAATACCACACACACACACACACACACAAAAAAAAAAACAATATATATATATATATATATATATATATATATATATATATGTATTATTTTAGGGCATTGTAATTACATATTATAGTGAGGCTCAATGCGACACAAACATCCAGGCACATAGCTCTTGTGTGTTCCCCTCCACATCCCATCCCGTTCCCCCTCTCGCCTCCCCACTTGTGTTCGTGAGACTAGAAGTGATTAACCTTCACACATTGCCATAGAATTTTGTGTGTGTGTGTTACTGGAGATTGAACCCAGCGGCATTCTACCTCCGACCTACATCCTCAGCCCTATTTTTTATTCTTTTTTTTTTTTCGGTACCGGGGATGGAACCCAGGGGCCTTTTACCTCCGAGCTACACCCCCGGCCCTATTTTTTATACTTTATTTTGAAACCGGGTCTCACAAAGTTGCGGAGGGCCTCACTAAGTAGCTGAGGCTGGCCGCGAACCCGGATCCTCCGGTCTCTGCCTCCCAAGTACTGGGATTACAAGCGTGCGCCACCACGCCCGGCTTTTATTCTTTATTTTGAAACAGGGTCTCACTAAGTTGCGGAGGGCCTCACTAAGTAGCTGAGGCTGGCTGTGAACCTGCGATCCTCCTGTCTCAGCCTCCCAAGTACTGGGATGACAAGTGTGCACCACCACGCCCAGCTTTGCCATAGAATTATTTGAACTGTTTCTTGTGGCTTTAATTAGCGACTCTGCATCAGAGCCAGCCGTGGTCAGCCTGGGCCTCCATACCACCACACTGAGGCTTATCATCACCTTCATCTTCTTCCTCCTCTTCCTCTTTACCATGACCGCATACAGCTCTTTTACATAACGACTCCTCTTCAAGGACGCAGGAACATTTTCTCTTAACAAGCTCCCCAACTTTTTCTTCTTCTTCTCCTCCTCCTCCTCCTCCTCCTCCTCCTCCTCCTCCTCTTCCCTTCTACCTTTCTGTTGCTCTGGGATTTGGCAACCCAGTTTAATTTATGATAAGACGCTCTGGAAAATTGAAATGAGATAACATGAGTTGATTGGGGGAAAAATAACTTCATCTCAACTCTTGAAGCAGAAGACATCAGGCTCCCTAATTCCTTCCTTTCGTCCTTGAAAATAGAACATCAGCCACAGAGCACACCTGTGCCGGTGCTAAAATGAATCCGCGGCGGTCCTTGCCAAAGTAGCAATTAGACAATTAAAGCTGAATTCCACCCACAGAGGCAGACTGCAAAATTCTGGCGGTTTGACCTTCTAGGCCTGGGGTGGAGGTAAATAATCCCTGGGCGGTGGGTTGATGTCATGGAATTGGTATTGGCGGGAAGGCTGTGGTGTAGCTATGACCTCTGTGGCCTGGAGCAATTTGGATGCAGCATATAATTGAATTCTTTCTTGTCAGCTTCCCATCTGCAAGAGAGAAATGGAAATTACACCTGCCCCTTCTCTCTCTCTCTCTCTCTCTCTCTCTCTCTCTTCTTTCTTTCCTTCCTTCCTTCCTTCCTTCCTTTCTTTTTTGTATTAGGAATTGAATCTAGGGGCATTCTACCTCTGAGCTATACCCCCAACCCTTTTTAGTTTTTATTTGGAAACACAGGGTCTCTTTAAGTAGCTGAAACTGGCCTCGAAATTGTAATCCTCCTGGGATTACAGTCATGCGTGCCCAGCTTGTTTTTGTTTTGTTTTGTTTTGTTTTATTTAGAGAGTTTACCGTAGCTGGAGAGATCCTTTTGATTTATTTTTTTGGTCTTCTCCACTATCCTCCCCATTATCACCCAAAATGTCACGTCTACCAAGAGAGATATTCTCTTTTGTATTTTTCTGTATGCCCAACTCTCAAAATGGACCGTGGCATGTCACATGTACTTCATAAACATTTGTGGCAGTAAATGTATTAAAAATGCTTAAGGATGCTGAGCGTGGTGGCACACACTTGTAATCCCAGTACTTGGGAGGCTGAGACAGGAAGATCATAGGTTCAGGGCTAGCCTCAGCTACTTAGTGAGGCCCTCCGCAACTTAGTGAGATCCTGTTTCAAAATAAAGAATAAAAAAAGAGGGCTGGGGGGTGTAGCCCAGAGGTAGAATGCCTCTGGGTTCAATCCCCAGTACCACCAAAAAATAAAAAAAAAATACAAATCACAAACCAATAGCCCAGTATCAAAATTTGCCTTCCTCATTTGGTTTTCTTCTGGGCTTGCCCAAAATATATCAAAATATGATATTCGATTAGAAATATATTAGGGGCCAGCATTTAAATAGAGTGAGCCCCCATACAAAAGATTACATTTCTGGCTTCTCTTGTATCTCAGCCAGAAAATCTGGACCCTGGAGGAGGAGAGGAGAAAATGCTAGAGGAGGAAGAACACCAATTCTCATTCTCACCCAGTGTCCTGACCTGCTGAATTAGGAGTTTTGGTTGAACAAGCCCTTCAGGGAGCTCTGATGTGTCCTAATGTTTCAGAACCCCTCGCAGGCCTTGTCTGCTCCAGGGCTGGCTGGCTGGCTTTGGCAGCAGGATGCCTGGGTTTTTAATCCAGGCTTGGCTACTTTCTCCCTGTGCATGGTTCAGCAGTCCCTTTAATCTTCCTGTGACTCATTTGCTCTCTGTAACTTGGGAAAGATAATAGGACCTTCTTCCTGGTGTTAGGAGGATTAAATGAGTGAGCGTATATAAAGACACCCTTCAGAGTAAGTGGCCTAGCAGTACTCCGTGCTGGCGACCTGGCTGGAGCCAGGCGAAAAAGCAGCAGCCTCTTAGAGCCTTCGCTGGCCAGGTGGGGTGGCATGCTTCTGTAATCCTAGTACTTGGGAGGCTGAGATAGAAGGATCGCAGGTTCGTGGCCAGCCTCAGCTACTTAGTGAGACCCTCAGCAACTTAGCAAGACACTGGTTCAAAAAAAAAAAAAAAAGAGCCAGGGGTGTTGGTGTACACCGTGTCATCCCAGCACTTGGGAGGCTGAGGCAGGGAGATCGCAGGTTCCAGATCGGCCTCAGCAATGGTGAGACTCTCAGCAACCTAGTGAGACTCTGTTTCAAAATAAAAGATAAAAAGGGCTAGGGGTGTAGCTCAAAGGTAGAATACCTCTGGGTTCAATCCCTAGTCCCACACACAAAAATAAATAAATAAATAAATAAATAAATAAATAAATAAGACTAGTGTGTAGCTTGGAGGTAGAATGTCCCCTGGGTTCCATCCCTAGTTCCAAGAAGAAACAAACAAAGAAGTCACTATTACTATATCTCTACTTTATCAGGATGTTATCCAACATCATTTCCTCCTCTGTGGGGCCCGCCCCGGTGGGCATTCAGATGACCACCCCAGAGGTAAAGCAGCCTAGCCGGTGTTACGAGTGACTCCCACACCCTCTCCTGGAAACGTGGTCACATATATTGTGCACCTGCTGTGTGCCAAGTACTCCCCAGGGCCCTCCGCCTGCTTTACCCTCTTCTCAGCAGCCCTGCAAGGTGTCGTGCACACTTTAAGGATGAAAAACTCTAGATTCAGAGAGGCTAAATAATTTTTCTAAGCTGGGCATGGTGGTGCAAGCTTATAATCCCACTTGGGAGGCTGAAACAGAAGGATAGCAGGTTCGAGGACAGCCTCAGCAAGTAGTGAGACTCTCATCAACCTAGCAAGACCCTGTTTCAAACTAAAAATAAAATAGGGCTGGGGGTGTAGCTCAGAGGTAGAATGCCCCTAGGTTCACCACGCACACACACACAAAATTCTCTAAAGCCACACAGGTGTTAAAGGGCAGCAGGGGTCAGACCCAGGTACTGAATTTCAGAGTTTCCTGCTTATCTATATTTCCACCATGGAGGTTCAAACCACAGGAGTTTTACATGTGATTTTATATGTCACTGAGATGTTTAAAAGTGGTAGGGAAAGTGGTTTTAGTTGATGTGCGTATTCTGCATTAAATTAAGAACAGAGAGAAGAAGGTAATAGATTCTCAGTTCTCCCACAGACCCGAGGGGAAAGCCTGCGTTGTTGATAAGAGGATTTTTTCCCCCTTTCAACTGGATTCCTGCGTGATAATAATATTTAAGACTGTGTGTTTTAGCCGAGCATGGTGGCGCATGCTTGTCATCCCAGTACTTGGGAGGCTGAGACAGGAGGATCCAGGTTCGCGGCCAGCCTCAGCTATTTAGTGAGGCCCTCCGCAACTTAGTGAGACCCTGTTTCAAAATAAAGAATAAAAAATAGGGCCGGGGGTGTAGCTCGGAGGTAGAATGCCCCTGGGTTCAATCCCCAGTACTGCAAAAAAAAAAAAAAAAAGATCGTGTGTTTTAGTTGCAGTGAGGGGAGATGTGTTTTGAAGGCTGGCATACAAACTAGGACGGGAACCTCTGTCCTTCTCTTGGCTCCTAAAAATAGAGGCATCTGGGAATATTTTTCTCTTTATATTGAAACATGATGAAATTACAAGCCGGATCTTTTTATCCCACCGTGTCTGATAGAACGTCGCTGAGACAGTTTGTCAGCGAACCAACCCAGGATGTGGCGGACGTGGCTGGTCAGGAAATGTTCGCTGAGCTCAGGTGCTCTGTACAACCTGGCCCTTTTCTTTCTTTCTTCTTTTCTTTCTTTCTTTCTTTCTTTCTTTCTTTCTTTCTTTCTTTCTTTCTTTCTTCTTTTCTTTCTTTCTTTCTTTCTTTCTTTCTTTCTCTCTTTCTCTTTCTCTCTCTCTCTCTCTCTCTCTCTCTCTCTCTCTTTCTGCCTGCCTGCCTGTCTGCCTTCTTTTCTTTTCTTTTCTTTTCTTTTCTTTTCTTTTCTTTTCTTTCTTTTCTTCTTTCTTTTTCGGTACTGGGGATTGAACCCAGGGGCATTCTACCTCTGAGCTACACCCCCCCAGCCCTATTTTTTATTCTTTATTTTGAAACAGGGTCTCACTAGGTTGCTGTGAGTCTCACTAAGTTGCTGAAGCTGGCTGTGAACATGCAAACTTCCTGTCTCAGTCTCCCGAGTACCGGGATTACAAGCGTGCGCCACCACGCCTGGCTTCAACCTGGGCCTTTTCAAGAGACTTGCCATCCAGTCTGCTGAGCTTAGTGATTCAAAGTTTCCAGATCTTTAACGCCCCTCTATTACTTGCAATCATCTCTTTTTTTTTTTTTTCCTCAGATGAGTTACCTCCGGGTTCCCAGCTTCTGATGGATAAAGATGCCTAGTAAAAATTTAATAACTTGTTAAAAGTTACTTATGGCTGGGTGTGGTGGTGCACGCTTGTAATCCTATTACTTGGGAGGCTGAGACTGGAGGATCCAGGTTCGTGGCCAGCCTCAGCTACTTAATGAGGCCCTCTGCAACTTAGTGAGACCCTGTCATTTTCTGTGAAGGTCTTCAACTGATTGGATTCGGCCCACCTACATCATGGCAGGTAATCTGCTTTATTCAAAGCCTCTTGATTTAAACAATCTCATCTAAAAAACATTCTCACAGAAGTATGTAGGATAATGTTGGATCAAATATTCAGGTACAGGGGCCTAGCAAAATTGACACACAGAATTAACCATTGCAGGTTGGGTTGCTGCCATTGGGTGGCCACTGGGAAACCAGACTGCCTTTGTGTTGGGCAGAATTCTTTTATTTATATATGTATTTCTTTCTTTCTTTGTTTGTTTATTTATTATTTTGTGTGTGTGTAGCACTGGGGATTGAACCTGGGGGCATTCTACCTCTGAGCTATACCCGCACCCCCTATTTTGTTTTTATTTGGAAATAGTGTCTCGCTAGGTTGATGAAAGTCTCACTGCCTGCTGAGGCGGTCCTCGAACCTGTGATCCTCCTATCTCAGCCTCCCAAGTACTGGGATTACAAGCATGTGCCACCATGCCCGGCTGGGCAGAATTCTTTATATTGCAGTGGGCATGATGCTAATACAGAGCCGTTTACCAAGAAAAGGTGGGGTGAGGGCCAGGAGGAAAAGCTACCTCAGGAGCTCAAATGCCAGAGGTTCTGGTCCTGCCCCAGAGCCTGTACGGTGTCTCAAGGGCCTCCCTGTGCCTTGTCTACATCCTCGAGCCACCACTCCCCGGTGGCAGCAAGCTTGCTGAGTGTCCCCCTTGGCTTCAAATATTCCCACATCCTCTTTCTTCTTTGAATTTCTGCCTGGAATCTTGGGCCTGAATCTGATTGGCCCACTGAGGTCATGTGCCCACCCCCTGAACCAATCACCGTGTGGGAAGGACACGATGCACTGATTGGTTGGGACCAGGTCCTGGGACCTGTCAGGAGCTGGCTCCAGCTCCACCCACACCGAACCCAGAGCACTGTTTTCAGGAGCAGGACTGGGGATGCAGGCCAGGCCTACACCTCAGCCTCTGCTCCAGGCTCCCGCACACATCTCTCTGTCCCTGCCTGCCCTGCTCTGCCCCTTTCTCTCTTCTTTTCCCCCTTTCTCCGCGGCAGAGCTTACACCATGTTCTTTCCCTTTAAAAACCTGGTTTCTTTTTTCTTTTTTTTTTTTTTGTGGCACTGGGGATTGAACCCAGGGGCCTTCTACCTCCGAGCTCCACCCCCAGCCCTATTTTTTATTCTTTATTTTGAAACAGGGTCTCGCTGAGTTGCAGAGGGCCTCACTAAGTAGCTGAGGCTGGCCGCGAACCTGGATCCTCCTGTCTCAGCCTCCCAAGTACTGGGATGACAAGCGTGCGTGCGCCACCATGCCCGGCTTTCTTTTTTCTTCCTCTTGACATTCCCAATCTGTTGAAGAAGCAGACACTTCTGAAGCCAGCTGCCTCCAGAGCAGTCTGCAGTGTGGTCGGTGCCCGGGGACAGCGTGGTCCTGGCTGATCAGTCAGCGGCTGGGGCATCTGTTCCCAGAGTGGGAGGCGGGAACTCACAGTGCCTGCGTGCAGAGACGTGCTGGAGGGATTCAGCTGTGTCTCTCGGGTCTCTTCTTCATCTACAAAGTCAGAGGTCTACAGGACTGAGCGCAGAAGGGAAAACAGGGACCTGTCTCTAAGTTGTAACCGGTAGAAAGAAGTCCCTGCTAGAAAGAGGAAATGAGAGGAAATGCGGCCCACAAACACGTTTATGGGGTCATAATTGTATATGTGTGTGTGTATATATTTAACGCAGCTTGAGATATAACTCACATATACTATCCACTCATTTAAAATGTATAGTTCTAGCCCGGTGTGGTGGCACACGCTTGTAATCCCAGTACTTGGGAGGCTAAGACAGGAGGATCGCAGGCTCGCGGCCAGCCTCAGCAACTTGGGAGGCCCTCCGCAACTTAGTGAGACCCTGTTTCCAAATAAAGAATAAAAAATAGGACTGGGGGTGTAGCTCAGAGGTAGAATGTCCCTGAATTCAATCCCCAGTACCACACACACACACACACACACACACACACACACACACACACAAAGTGCTCTTAAAGTGTATAGTTTGGCTGGGCGTGGTAGCTCACACCTGTATCCCAGCACTTGGGAAGCTGAGACAGGAGGATCAAAGGTTCGAGGCCAGCCTTGGCAACTTAGCAAGACTTTGTTTAAAAATGAAAAATAAAGAAGAGCTGGTTGTAGAATACCTCTGGATTCTATTTTCAGTACCAAATTAATTAATTAAATAAAAAATACAATGTATAGTGTGTGTGCACGCACGTGTGTGTGTTACTACTGAGCCACATCTCTAGTCCTTTTTTTTTTTATTTTGAGACAGGATTTCATGAAATTTCCCAAGCTGGCCTCAAACTTACCATCCTCCTGCCTCAGCTTCCTGAGTAGCTGGGATTACAGGCATGCGCCATTACACCCAGCCTAGAAGTTCTGTTTTTAAAGCATATTTGTAAAGCTGCAGAACCACCAAAAATCTAATTTTATAACTTTTCCATCACTCCGAAAAGAAACTCCATACCTATTAGCAGTCACTTTCCTTTCTCCTCTTCCCCTGAGCCCCTGGTAACCACTAAATCACTTTCTATCCCCGTAGATTTGTGTAGCCGAGCATTTCATGTCTGCAGAACCGTGCAACCCATAAGCTTTTGTGATAGGCCCTTGCATCTACGTGTCTGGACATCAACCTTTTTAGGGCCAAAGCCAAATAATCTTTCGTTGTATGGACATACCACAACTGACGGGGATTTGGATTGCACCCACTTGGGGCATTCGTGAATAAATGCTGCTGGAAACATTGCGTACAAACTCTTACATGGATGTAATTTTCATTTCTCTTGAGTGTTTGCCGAGGATTGGGATTGCTGGATCCTGTGCCGTCTCTCCCTCACTTTTGAGACACTGTCCAACTGTTCTCCAAAGAGGACGCGCCATCTCGCATTCCACAAGCAAAGTATACGGGGTCTAATTTCTCCACCTCCTCATCAGCCCTTGTGACTTTCCATCTTTTTGCTTATTGCTGTTTTAGTGGATGGGCAGGGGCGACTCATTGCAGTTTTGATTGGCATCTCCCTAGTGGCTAATGAAATTGACCATCTTTTCATGCACCCATCAGCCATCTGTCTTGTCTTCTTGGGAGAAATACTCTTGGCCAATTTTTTCAGTTGGGTTGTTTGCCTTTTTGTTATTTAGTCATGCGTAGACTTTATTCCGGTTACCAACACTGTTGACATAGGTACGTGGAGCCCTACAAGGCCTCTAGCTTTAACAGCTTCCCATTTCATGAGAATGTCTTTTATTCAAGCCTGCGAGGAAGGGCCCTCTTGCACCTCTCTGCTTAAAATTTTCAGTCTCACCAGAAAGAACTAAATGTGTCGAATGGGGTTGTGTGTCTGGGGGAAGATGGAATTTAACTGACATTTCCACCAAAAATGGGGAAAGAACGTGCTCCCAAGGGGAAATTGGTCTGTTTTTTCTAGAAGAAGAGGAAAAGGAAGATTGGCAAGCATGAACAGCATTGCTCCCCATTACATTTGTGTAGAGTTTTGTCGGGGATGCTTAGTATTTTGGATGACAAGACATTCCATCATTCCTCCTCCCCCAAACAGTCACTGATCTTACAACAAACCACATGTAATGATAGTCCCTTTACCTCTCCCCTTCCTTGGCCCTTCTCCACCCTGGCCGTTCTTCTAGAAACCCTGATAGTTCATTGCAGCTCTGTATGCAAAAAAAAAAAAAAAGAAAGAAAGAAAGTAAGACAGACAATGAAAGAAAGAGTGGATGAGATGGGTTAAAATGATTAGTTCTCCTCTGCAATTTCCAGTTGTCCAATATCTATTTCCTAAGACACAATGCCTCTCTCATTAGAAATTCACTGTGTGGTCTCGGCTGCCCGGAGCTGTCGGTATGTAAATGTCAACTCTCTCCCTGGCAAGTCGGTGGAATTTGCTGATGACACGCCTGCGTTGGTTTGGGGGAAACTGGGCCTCCAAAACTCTCTGGATCCATCACAGTGAACTGTGAGTGACTCAGGTCACTAGAGGGTCCACCTGCTGGGCAACAGGAAGGGAGAGAAGGGAATCAACACACTGTTCCGGTCAGCATTATCGCAGCCATCATCTAAAAGACTGATCACGTAACTTAGAGGAAAGAAGATTTATTTTCTTACGGTTTCGGGTTCAGTCCGTATGAGGCCGGGGACCACGGATCTCAGGCATGGCAGCGGGAGGTGGAGAGAAAGGAGAGCGCATGGGCTGTGCTCCTCACATCATGGAGGCCGGAAGAAAGAGAAAGACCAGGAGGAAGAGGAACCATATGTAATCCCCAAGGCCACACCCCAGGGAACACCTCCAACCACACCCTGCTGGCCTCACCATCCAGATAAAATCCACTACAATGGATTCATCTACTGCTGCGATTATAATCCTCATGACTCAATTACATCAGCTCCAAACATTAATAAGTGAGCTCTGGATGATGAGGTAGAATAGAAGAGATAAAATTTTTAGGTAGAAAGGAGACAATGGGAAGGAAAATATAGTTTTAAAATCTGGTTTAAAAACTAAAATATGGCCAGGCATGGTGGCGCACGCTTGTAATCCCAGTACTTTGGGAGGCGGAGATCGGAGGATCCGGGTTCGCGGCCAGCCTCAGCTCTCTCTCTCTGTCTCTCTCTGTCTACTTAGTGAGGCCCTCCACAACTTCGTGAGACCCAGTTTCAAAATAAAGTATAAAATATAGGGCCGGGGGTGTAGCGCAGAGGTAGAACGCCCCTGGGTTCAATCCCTGGTACCGCAAAAAAAAAAAAAACCCACTAAAATATGGTTTTAATCTCTAACTCCACCCTGTAGGGTGTGTCTGTTTTAGGCAGAAGCCTCAAGGAGCCCACACCCTTAATCACAGTGGCCCCTCTTCCCACCTGAGATTCCTGAGATGCTTAGTGTAAACAATGGGTCAATGAGGAGGACAAGGTCAGACATCAGCCAGACACCACCCATGGGTCGCCAGGGAAACCTGAAGATTAAGAGGAAGTCCTGCCCTCCACTGTTGGACCCTACCTACCCCCTCCTATAAAAGAGCTGAGAAAGCAGCAAACACTCTCTTGCTTGCTTGGATGGATGGACGCGTGCAGAGAGACTCGCTCTCCCCTTTTGAGATGGCCCCCGTCTCCCTGAACCTGTATCCCCACCTTTCTTGAATTAAACCTTTGCCTTTTTCTGATGGCACGTGTTGAAATTCTTCTTCAACACGGAAGCCAAGGACCCACAGAATTTTCGCGTCTCCCTATGACATGTAGGGGACATCTTATATCTAACTAGAACACTTACTTAGCTCCAGAGGGAGAGGAGTCAGGCTGGGAGTCCTCATGTTATTAGATGGCCTCCTGCAAATGGTCTGGTCATGGGAAAATAATAATTCCGTGGGGAAACCAGAGGAGTTCCCTGGTTTGGGGATGGGAGACTCACCTCAGGACCCTCGGGGGCCTTGGCTTCCGTGACGAAAACAATTTCAGCACACGCCGGTCAGAGACAGAGGTTTTATTTAGGAAAAGTGGGGATACACGTTCAAGGGAGAACACGGGCCACCCCAAGAGCGTGAGAGACCATGGGGATCTTTGCAATCCTTTTCTTATAGGGGACCCAGAGAGGGGGTGGCCAGGGGCACATGGCGGGGATGGGGTAACATGGGATGGCCAGTCTCTTTCTTTGAATTCTCAGGTTCTCGCCATTTCATTGGTGGGTGCTGGGTTTGACAAAAGGTGTGACTTCCTTTGGGGATACTTTTTCTTATCAAGAATTCCAGGATGTTGAGGTATGAAGATGGGGTGCGGGGCTTGACAAAAAGTGTAAGCCTGGCTCATTGAGGACCCAAGAAAAGGACAGGCCAGATGGGCTATTATTATTAAAAGTGTGTAAACCAGGCCAATTGAAGACCTTTGCCTAAGAAAAGGTCAGGCCAGGTCTGCTATTATAGTTAAAAATGTGGCTCATTAAGGACTTTTGTCTAAGAAAGAGCAGGCTCTGTAAGATGAAGCTAAGGATTATGAAGTTTCTAGATTTTTGTGTGTGTGTGTGTGGTACTAGGGGTGGTGGAACCCAGGGCCGGCTACCTCCAGGCTACCCCCCCCCCCAGCCCAATTTTATTTCTTATTTGGAAACAGGGTCTCGCTAGGTTGATGAGAGTCTCACTACTTGCGGAGGCTGTCCTCGAACCTGCGATCCTCCTGTCTCAGCCTCCCAAGTACTGGCATGACAAGCGTGCGCCACCACGCCCGGCTGGATTTTAAAGCTATGTTTTCCCTTTCCTTCCCAATTCGTCTCCTTTCTACCTAATATTTTACTTCTTCTATCCTACCTCAGTCTCAGGTCCTTTCTTGGATCTGTGTATTCAATTTGATGTTTCCATGTCAGAGAGAGAGAGGAAAAAAAAGGAAAAAAATAGCACCGCGATCCGAGCAGGGTTCAGAGTGAGCATTCTGCTTCTCATGCCAGAACCCATTTTTCTTGTTGGAAATGTTGATGACAGCCGGGCGTGGTGGCGTATGCTTGTCATCCCAGTACTTGGGAGGCTGAGACAGGAGGATCACAGGTTCGCGGCCAGCCTCAGCTACTTAGTGAGACCCTGTTTCAAAATAAAGAATAAAAAAGGGCTGGGGGTGTAGCTCAGAGGTAGAATGCCCCTGGGTTCAATCCCCACTACCTCAAGAAAAAAAAAAAGAGCTGGGTATGGTGGCGCACATTTGTAATCCCAGTACTTTGGGAGGCGGAGACCGGAGGATCCGGGTTCGCGGCCAGCCTCAGCTCTCTCTCTCTCTCTCTCTGTGTGTCTCTCTCTCTACCTAGTGAGGCCCTCTGCAACTTCGTGAGACCCAGTTTCAAAATAAAGTATAAAAAATAGGGCCGGAGGTGTAGCATGGAGGTAGAACGCCCCTGGGTTCAATCCCCGGTACCGCAAAAAAAAAAAAAAAAGAAATATTGATGACAATCACCCTTGACCACGTATTGATTGCTTACTAGATCCCAGGCAGTGGCGGTTTACATCTGACCTTCATCCACCCCTTTGCTATTGGAGGAAATCCATGGATAGAACCGTGTGGCTCAGGTCAAACTTCCAAGGTGTCATGCTTGGTTAAGTGGTGAGGAAAGGGCGGGGATGATTGTGCCTTTTCTGCCACACTAGTAACTGGTGCCCGGTGTCTTTTTCTTATTGGTGCATTATGATTATACATAATCGTGAGATTCATCATGACGTTCGCGTACATGTGCATAATATAATTTGATTAATTTCCTAATGCCTCCCGCTGCCTCACTGGGAGTCTGGATTCTGCGGGAGCCTAAGAAGTCGGTGATAAAGAGCCAACTTCAACGCCTCACACCGGAGGTTTCGGTAATTTTTAATATTCTCATTTAATCGGGCCCAGGGTGTCGCTCAGTGGTAGAGCGCTTGTCTAGTGTGCACAAGGCCCTGGGTTCCATCCCCAGTACTGAAAAGAAGGATGGTTTTCATTTAACACATATTTATTGAGCTGTTCCTCCATGCTCGATATGCACTCTAGGGATCACGTGGGTGTCATGCTAGGAAAACCCATATTTTAATTCTCATTTTTATACCCACTGGCCAGAGGCTCTTCAGTTCTTTCTTCTATTTGAAGCTTCATTTAATTTGTTTGTTTGTTTTGTTTTGTTTTGTTTCGCGCTACAGATTGAACCCAGGGGTATTCTACCTCCGAGCTATACCCTCAGCCCTATTTTATTTTTTATTTTTGAAATAAGGTCTTGCTAAGTTGCTGAGGCTAGCCTCAAACCTGCAATCCTCCTGTCTCAGCCTCCCAAGTACGGGGATTATAGGTGTGCACCACCACACCCGGCTTCATTGAGTTTCTTACACTATTATTTAACCTTTTGATTGAATTGTAGTGTGTGACAGGTTCCCTGTGCCTGTGCCAGCCCCCAATCCATCTCTCCCTCTCTCCCTTCCTCCCTCTCTCTTTCTTTCTTTGTATATATTTTTCAGTACTGGGATTGAACCCAGGAGTCTCTACCACTGAGTTATACCCCAAACCCTTATCATTTTTTTTTATTTTGAGACAGGAGCTTGCTAAATTGCCAGGCTGGTCTCAAACTTGTGATCCTCCTGCCTTGGCCTCCTGAGTAGCTGGGATTACAGGCGTGAACCACCATGACCAGCTCCCTCTCCATTTCTAAGGCCAGCCTGAGTTGAGTTCTTTGCTTACTTAAAAGTAGGGCTGGGAAAATTGGAAAAGAGGTTAAAACAGGAACTAGAGGAATCTGCCATTTGATAGCAGCAAGTCTGTGCTATAAAGAAACTAGCAAAGAAAAACCGTTTTTTGAGCACAGTAAGACTCTGGAAGACAAGACTATTTTTAATTCTCTCACAAACCCCATGAAAGCTATGTGAATGCCCTGTTTTACTTTACTACCCTATAAACTAAGCAGGGAAAATTTAATGGGTTTGCCCCAAACACACAGCTTGCTAAAGCTGATGCCAGAATGAAAAACAGTGTTAGTGCCACCCAAGTCCTGTTCATTTCTGTCTTGTGTTCTCTCATCCCACGAGCTCCCCTTTCAAAATATAGTCAGAATCTGCCCACAAGAAGTCAGCCTCTCTGTCGCCCAGCCTGACCTGAGTGCTCATCACTCCTCGTCTGGATTATCACGACAGCCCCATCCTTGGTCTCTCAGTAACCCTGACTCCCTACCGCCGCTTTTCAACAAGGTAGCCAGGGCGCTGCTTCTGATTGTAAATCAGAGCCCAACCGTATACAGGCTCCTGTTTTCCCCAGTGTTAAAACCAAGTCCTAGCCGGGCATGGTGGCGCACGCTTGTCATCCCAGTACTTGGGAGGCTGAGACAGGAGGATCGCAGGTTCACGGCCAGCCTTAGTTACTTAGTGAGACCCTGCTTCAAAATAAAGAATAAAAAATAGGACTGGGGTTGTAGCTCAGAGGTAGAATGCCCCTGGGTTCAATCCCCAGTGCTAAAAAGAAAAAAGGTAGTCGGGCGTGGTGGTGGTGCATGCTTGTCATCCCAGTACTTGGGGGGCTGAGACAGGAGGATCGCAGGTTCAAGGACAGCCTCAGCTACTTAGTGAGGCCCTCCGCAACTTAGTGAGACCCTGCTTCAAAATAAAGAATAAAAAATAGGGCTGGGGGTGTAGCTCAGAAGTAGAATGCCCCTGGGTTCAATCACCACTACCCCCCCAAAAAAACCCAAAGTCTTTGCCCTGTCCTACGAGGGTCTAGAAGGGTCTGTGTGATTCAGAATCCCAGTTGTAACCACAGGACCTTGTCCCCTGCTGCCCCGGCTCTTGTCACTCACTCTGCTGGGCCATCTGGCCTTAAGAATCAGCATTTGCAGTTCCCGCTA
Organism: Glis glis; assembly: GCA_004027185.1. NCBI lineage: Eukaryota > Metazoa > Chordata > Mammalia > Rodentia > Gliridae > Glis > Glis glis. Next base: position 16,191 of record PVJS01000971.1, read on the forward strand.
CTGGCAAGCCCTCCCTCCATGTCCTTCAAGTTATTTCTCTCATGGCACCGTAAACATTAGCCCTACTCCTAAGTAAAACTGTGAAACCTGACTCAGCGAGATGGGCTGTGTCCAAACTATTCAGATTGTAACTCGCCAACAGGCCTCGGCTGGGGCGCCGTGCAAGGCAGCATGGTCAGCTGGCTTCTATGACTTGGTCTCTGGTATTCATTCCATGATTATGTTAGGTGCGTGGCAAAAGGTACCAGGTCGGCCTGGTCCAATCCCATCAGCAAAGCGTGATCAAAGCGTCGAAGTTCAAAAAGAATGTAACACACCAGCCATCGCTGGCTTTGCAGATGGAGAGGCCACACCCAGGGGCCTGAGAATGGCCCATAGGGGCTGAGGCAGTGACCAGCTGGCTCTCAGGACACCACCGCGGTAGGACGACAGCTACAAAAGCCGGCCACTAGTCTCGAAGCCTGAAAGCTCATTCTTCCTTGATTTCAGGGTTGTGCGACCCTAAGCAGAGAGCCCAGGCAAGCCCCTGAGACTCTGACCTACCGAGCCAGGCGATAAAGAGCGGTGTTCCTTAGCTAAATTTGTGATCATTTGTTATAGAGCAGTAAAAAACTGTGTTAGTCAACTTTGTTGCTGTGACCGAAATACCTGACAAGAGCAATTTAGAGGAGGAAAGATTTATTTGGGCTCATGATTTCTTTTTTTTTTTTTTTTTGCGGTACCAGGGATTGAACCCAGGGGCGTTTTACCTCCGCGCTACACCCCTGGCCCTATTTTTTATACTTTATTTTGAAACCGGGTCTCGCGAAGTTGCGGAGACCTCACTAAGTAGCTGAGGCTGGCCGCGAACCCGGATCCTCCGGTCTCCACCTCCCAAGTACTGGGATTACAAGCGTGCACCACTACACCCGGCTTCATTTGTTTTTTTTGTTTGTTTGTTTTTTGGGGTGTTTTTGGTAATAAGGATTGAACCCAGGGGCCTACTATCTCCAAGCTACACCCCCAGCCCTATTTTTTATTATTATTATTATTTGGAATCAGAGTCTTGCTAAGTTGCTGAGGGTCTTCCTAAGTTGCTGAGGCCAGCCTCGAGCCTGTGATCCTCCTATGTCAGCCTCCTGAGTACTGAGATAACAGGTGTGCATCACCACACCTGGCCATGGCCTTGGGTTCTGTCTGACCCTGGCTTTCAGCCCGATGCCTCTGACTGATCCTACACAGGGCTCAAGCCTGGTTAAAAGGACGCTTATATCTAGCTTCTGATCGTGGCTAGGCCCGGCAGGTGCTTGCAAGCCTGCGCGGTGATCTGTGTCCACAGCTCTTTGGTCTTCGCACTCCTAGTAGGATCTGCAGGCACCTGTGAATAATCCCATCATTTTGCAGTCGTGTGTTGACATCGTTCCTTTTCTGTGGTTTTCATGTCTTGCAATACCTTCTAGAAATAATCATATGGTAGTAGGTGACATCTGTGTGCTGGTTTGCATTTTGTGGCCACTGGATAAATGCCCCGTGGTCTCATTTCATCCTGAACTTTGCCAGGCATAGTGTAATTATCCCATTTAACAAACCAGGAAACTGAGGCTTAGGGAGCAAGCCAACCAGGTTGTAGGTGGTGCGATTTGGAGTTGAACCAAGGCGTGTCCGATACCAAAGCTTGTGGTCTACACCACAGATGTCTGTAAAGCCGAGGGCGCGTGCGCAGCTACACGTCCTTCGCAGTCAAGCCATGCTGCGCATCTTTCGGCATCAAGAAGGGGCAGCGTTCTCTGCACGTTTACCACCAGGACCACGGAAAGCCCACAGGTGCCCCTTTCAGATTTGGGGTGGAATTTTTTGGATCTCTGGGTCTTTCCTCAAGGTTTTCCCTGCAGATGAAATTTCTTTAAAATAGTAGTAGCGGTGCGAGAGAACATATAATTTTTTTCTGTAATCAAGATAATGAACCGAGTTGCCTATATTTATTTCCATTAACACAGTGATTACATATAATTAAAACTTAGGCGTCATCAGGAAAGGTCAGATGACAAAATAAAAAAAAAACATAGGATGGAAAAGATGAATTCTCTTTTCCTAGGAATGAGCTAGGAAGAAATGCTGTGTCCCACCCCTCCATGCCCAGCCCAATACGCCAGTCTTCTTTCCTTTCGGCCCCATCGCACGTTATAACTGATGCTTTATACTAATTTATTACTAATTGTGTTCATTTGTCTTCACCTGGGCCTTTTTTTTCATAGCTGGGGATTGAACCCAGGGGCATTCTACCTCTGAGCTACACCCCCAGCCCTATTTTTTATTCTTTATTTTGAAACAGGGTCTCATTAGGTTGATGAGAGTCTCACTACTTGCTGAGGCTGTCCTAGAACCTGCAATCTTCCTGTCTCAGCCTCCCAAGTACTGGGATTACAAGTGTGCACCACCACGCCCGGCTCTTATTTTTTATTTTGAAACAGGGTCTCATTAAGTTGCGGAGGGCCTCACTAAGTAGCTGAGGCTGGCCGCGAACCCGGATCCTCCGGTCTCAGCCTCCCAAGTACTGGGATTACAAGTGTGCGCCACCATGCCCGGTTTATTCTTTATTTTGAAACAGGGTTTCACTAAGTTGTGGAGGGCCTCACTAAGTAGCTGAGGCTGGCTGCGAACCTGCGATCCTCCTGTCTCAGCCTCTCAAGTACTGGGATTACAAGCATGCGCCACCATGCCTGCCCACCTGGGCCTTTTAAAACATGAGCTCCTGTGATTGATCTCAAATGCTGGGAGAAGCTGTGCTGCCTCTAGGTACTCAATAAACATTGTGGCTGGGGGTAGTGGCACAAGCCTATCATACCAGTACTTGGGAGGCCGAAACCGGAGGATCGCAGGTTCAAGGCCAGCCTCAGCAATGTAGCAAGACCCTGTTTCAAATTTTTAAAAAAAGCCGGGCGTGGTGGCACACATTTGTAATCTGAGTACTTGAGAGGCTGAGACAGGAGGATCCAGGTTCGCAGCCAGCTTCAGCTACTTAGTGAGACCCTCTGCAACTCAGTGAGACCCTGTTTCAAAATAAAGAATAAAAAATCGGGCTGGGGGTGTAGCCCGGAGGTAGAATGCCCCCAGGTTCAATCTCCAGTACCGCAAAAAATAATAATAATAAAAAGAATACAGGAGAACAACGATGTACATAGTATTTATTGTATACAGCTTGAAACCTCACTAATCTGAAAATCCAAAATTGGAAATGCTCAAAAAATCCAACACTTCAGTCTCAGCAACTCAGTGAGACTCTCAAAAAAAAAAAAAAATCCAAAACTTCTTGAGCGCTGATGATAACAAATGGAAACCTCCGTACCTGACCTCACGTAACGGGTCACAGACACACAAAAATTATTGTATAAAATGACCTCCAGGCTATGCAAATAAGATATAGAGGAAATCTAAATGGATTTCATGTATAGACTTGGGTCCCATCTCCAGGGTCCCTCATTACATATATGCACATATGCTCAAATCCCAGACAATTGGAAATCTGAAGTATTTCTGTCCCAAGCACTTTGGAGAGGGATATTCAACTCGTATTAGGTATTATAAGTAATCTAGAGATGATTTACAGTGTGCCGGAAGATGTGCATAGGTTATATGCAAATAGTACAGCATTTTATGTAAGAAAGGTGTGTGAGCATCCTTGGAGTTTGGTATCCGCAGGGTCCTGGACCCCACAGACACGAAGGGATGACTGGGCAATTACGTTGTGTAAGCATCATGTCCAGGTTTGTTTTTGTTTTTGTTTTTACTTCTCCCCAAACTGAATCTCCAGTCTCACAATAGCTCCGTGTTCTCCTATCCCCTGCCCGTCAGCAATCCTCATTGCACTTCCGATCTCTGGATCTGACCGCTCTAGGTATGACCCAGCTGGCTGCCTCATCTGTGGGGGACCGTGCAGGTTTCTCTTTTCCTGACTGGTTTATAGCACTGAGCATAATGCTTTCAAGGTCCGTTCGCGATGTAGCGTGTAGCAGAATTCCTGCCTGTTTGAGGATGTGTGTGAGCCACACCTTCTATCAATCTAGTTCCGCCTTTGGGCTTTTGCAAATAGTGCTTCTGTGAACCTGGGTGCACAGATTTCTCTCCACATCCCCATTTTCAGTTCTTCTGAGTCTATACACAGACGTGGAGTTGCTGGATCATATTGCAATTCTGTGTGTATGTGTGTGTGTGTGTGTGTGTACTGGGGATTAAACCCAGGGGCATTCTACCTCGGAGCTATACCCCCACCCCTATTTTATTTTTTAGTTTGAAACCGGGTCTCACCAAGTTGCGGAGGGCCTCGCTAAATTGCTGAGGCTGGCCGCGATCCTGCGATCCTCCTGTCTCAGCTTCTCAAGTACTGGGATGACAAGCGTGCGGCCATCACGCCTGGCTGGCAATTCTGTATTTAATATCTTGAGGAACTACTAACCACATTCCATGGCAGCTGCACCACTTTAGAGAGAGAGAGCTCTTTTTTAACAATCCACAATGTGTCAGCATTTTATTGCCGTGACAAAATGTCTGAGGAAAACAACGTGGAGGAGGAAAGGTTTCTTCTGGCTCCAAGTCTCAGGGGTCTCAGTCGCGGACAGCGGGCCCCAGTGCTGGGGGCCCGTGCTGAGACAGCATCAGGGAGGCAAACATCTGCTCACCTGGTGGTGGCTGGAAAGCAGACAGAGCAGAAGGGGTCAGGGACAAGATAGAGCGCCCCAGGCCACGCCCAGGCCACGCCCAGGCCACGCCCAGGCCACGCCCAGGCCACGCCCAGGCCACGCCCAGGCCACGCCCAGGCCACGCCCCAAAGGACCCTTCTCTCCAACCAGGATCTGCCTCCTGCAGATTCTACCACCTCCCAATAGTCCAGTCAGCTATGAACCCCTCGAGGGATGAACCCACTGATGAAGTTACAGCCCTCGAGATACAAGAGCCCCCTCACCACAGGAGCCCGCAGACCCCAGAGGCCACAGACCTCACAAGCCCGCAGGTCCCACGAGCCCTCAGACCCCAGGAGCCCGCAGACCCCAGGAGCCCACAGACCCCATGAGCCTGCAGGTTCCCTGAGCCCTCAGACCCCTCCAGCCCTCAGACCCCACGAGCCCGCAGACCCCAGGAGCCCGCAGACCCCAGGAGCCCTCAGACCCCAGGAGCCCTCAGACCCCAGGAGCCTGCAGGTCCCCTGAGCCCTCGGACCCCACCAGCTCTCAGACCCTAGGAGGCCACAGACCCCATGAGCCCGCAGACCCCAGAAGCCCTCAGACCCCACCAGCCCTCAGACCCCATGAGCCACACCTCTGAACCTCGCTGCACTGGGATCAACCCTCCAACACATGAGCCTTTGTTAAGAACATTCCAGATACAAACCATAACACACAATATAGCCTCTATTGACCTCTTTTATGAGGAATTTTTTTAACTTTTCTGCTGAAACATGTTCTAATGAACATTTCTTTCTTTCTCTCTTTCCCTCCCTTCTTTCCTTCCTTCCTTCCTTCCTTCCTTCCTTTCGTGTGGTTCTAGGAATCAAACCTAGGGCATTCTACCTCTGAGCTACACCCCCAGTCCTATTTTTTTAATTTTTAGTTTGAAACAGGGTCTCTCTAAGTTGCTGAGGCTGGTCTTGAACCTGCAATCCTCCCATCTGAGCCTGTCAAGTACTGGGATTACAGGCATGCACCACTACACCTGGATTTAGTTTTTATTTTGAAACAGGGTCTCTCTAAGTTGCTGAGGCTGGCTGCAAACCCGCAATCCTCCTGTCTCTGCCTCCCAAGTACTGGGATCACAGGCTTGCATCACCACACCCAGCTTACTTTCCTTTCTTTTTTAAAACTTCCTGCCGGGTGTGGTGGCGCACGCTTGTAATCCCAGTACTTTGGGAGGCTGAGACCGGAGGATCCGGGTTCGCGGCCAGCCTCAGCTCTCTCTCTGTCTCCCTGTTTCTCTCTCTCTCTCTCTCTCTCTCTCTCTCTCTCTCTCTACTTAGTGAGGCCCTCCGCAACTTCGTGAGACCCGGTTTCAAAATAAAATATAAAAAATAGGGCCGGGGGTGTAGCGCGGAGGTAGAATGCCCCTGGGTTCAATCCCCGGTACCACAATAAATAAATAAATAAATAAATAAATAAATAAATAAAACTCTTCCTGCCGGGTGTGGTGGCGTACGCTTGTTATCCCAGTTCTTGGGAGGCTGAGACAGGAGGATCACAGGTTCAAAGACAACCTCAGCAAGTAGTGAGACTCTCATCCACCTAGTGAGATCTTGTTTCCAAGTAAGAAGTAAAATAGGGCTGGGGGTGTAGCTCAGAGGTAGAATGCCTCTGGGTTTAATCCCTAGTACCACAAAAAAATAAAAAATAAATAAATAAAAGTTTCTTCCTTCTGCTTCCGTTGGCATTTATGGTCTTGGGGGACTTGGCTGTGTCATGTGCTCCATGGTTCCTGGGGAAGTTCCTCCCTAAAGTAGAGTCTATTACAAGTTCAGCCCAGGGTCCCCCCTCCCTGCCTTAACTCCCGCCACTCGCCTGGCGCCCTGTTCCCTGAAAAGCTTTGGAGGGTTCCCCAGAAGACATCTCTGAGTTGCCTTCAACTTCTCAGTGCTTCTGCCAGCCCTCTATGACTAATCAGAAAATGAATCTTTTGAGAGAAAAAAAAAAAACAGGGAAAATGAAAAAAAAAAAACCTCCACAGCTTCCCAAGACAAACAATGAGAAATTGCTAAAAATAATAGATGCTTTATTGTTTCTCTTCCTAAAGGCCATATTTTTGGCTGGCTTTAGCTATTATTCATCCCCCTGGGACACATTTCGTTTTCTCTGAAAGATTGTATAGTAAGGGAATAGCTTATAATTTGAGCTACAAATTGCGGTTGACATTTCCGTCTCTTATTGGGTAGTTATCTCTATTGTTGTCTAAGAAGAGATTTTGCTTCCACAACCATTGTTTGAAAGCAGGTAATGCTCCCCCAAACAAGCGCACCCCCTCCTACTGCAGAGATGGATAATTTGGCTCATTTCTGTGGTTTTTTTTTCCTAAAGAGTAAGATTAATGGCCCTACCTCTCACATTTACAATACTCTTCCGTACCCCACAACAAAACAGGAGTAATCATATTCTTCGCGTCTCTGTAGCCTTCAGTATTAGGTGGAGACTTAGAAAAGTGAATGAATTTCTCCAGGACTTTTCAGGGTGAAAAATGAATATATATCCATTTTCCTTTGAAGTTTTTTTTTTCGGAACTGGGGATGGAACCCTGGAGCATTCTACCTCCAAGCTACACCCCCAGCTCTATTTATTTTATTATTCTTTTTTTGAAATGGGGTCTCACTAAGTTGCAGAGGGCCTCACTAAGTAGAGCTGAGGCTGGCCATGAAACTGCAATCCTCCTGTCTCAGTCTCCCAAGTACTGGGATTAAAAGCATGCGCCACCATGCCCGGTCTGAAGATCATCTTTTTTTATATACTTTTATTGGTGCATTAAATTGCACATTCTAGTGAGATTCAAAGTGATAAAAACATACATGCACACAGCACTTGGTGAATTTCCCTCCATAGCCCACCCCGCTCCCCCTTCCTCCCTCCCCATACGTGTTAGTGAGATTGGTAGGGATACCTCCATGTGTGGACATGACCTTATTTGAACTGTTTCCTTCCTCAATCCTCTTTTCCCTCTCCCCACCTTCCTCTCCCAATCCCCTTCCACTATTCTACTGGTCTCTCTCTTCCTTTGACTGTTTCCTAATTTTTCTCTAGCTTCCACAAACGGGAGAGGACATATGACCCTTGACTTTCTAAGACTGGCTGACCGCATTTGTAGCATAATATTTTCTAGTTCCATCCACTTTCCCACAGATGATATAATTTTGTCCTTCTTTTCGGCTGTGTAAAACCCCATTGTTGTGTATATACACATTTGTGTTATCCATTCACCTATTGACAGACACCTGGGTTGGTTCCATAATTTGGCTCTGTGAATTGTGCTGCTATCAACATGGGTATGCGTGTGTCGCTCTAGTATTCTGACTTTAATTCTTTTGGAAAGATCGGAGTGGTATGGCTGGGTGCTAATGGTGGTTCGTTCCATTCCTAGTCTTCTGAGGAGCCTCCATACTGATTAAGATCATCTTTGATTCAAAACTTTTCAGGATGCAGCCACCCCTGTAGTGATTCTTCAGAGAGTTGGGAAGGAACAAGGGCTTTGTACTGTGGCACATGTAGGTTACCGTTGGCTTTGGTCTGCTCACAAGCTGTATGATCTTGGGCAAATCATTAGGCCTTTGTCCGTCCCAGTTACGGTGTTTGTAAAATGCAGAATTTACTTCCTGGATTGAGCTGAACAGTGAAGGAAGAGTACCTGGTGCAGAGCATGAGCTAAACGGCCTTTCTTCTTGTTAAGAGACAAATAGCTATATTTTATTGTTTTGCTATTATATAGGACGCTCTGGTCACCTCTGAATGTTCTTTGGTCCCCTGCTCATAAGGAATTTACAGTGTTGTCTTGGAGACAAATCAGACAGACAGGCTAAGTGCTCTAAAAAGAATAGTTACCGGGCAGGAGGCTGAGACAGGAGGATTGCAGATTTGAGGCCAACCTCAGTAATTTAGCAAGGCCCTGTTTCAAAATAAAAATAGGGCTGGGGGTGTAGCTCAGAGGTACCCCCCAGTACCCCTGCCCCACCAATATATATATTTACATACATGTACGTACTTATCATGCATTAGCATATGAATTAGCATATGGAATTGAGGTCATGGTACAGGTGGAATGTCTGTGAGCCAAGACACGGTGTAGAGTCACGACAGCCAAAAACTCAGCACACAGTAGCATCTGTGCTGCGTCAATTACATGGTGACAGAGACAGTCTGGTCCCCCTCTGCAAAGTGGCACACTCTGAAGAAGGGTTTTTTTGGGTTTTGCTTTGGTTTTTGGTTTTCATTCTTTCTGGGAGGGAGGGAGAGACTGTGTTGACGTTGATGGAGTGTGAGTCGGTGGTCAGAGACCCAAGACAAGCTCAGCCCCTTCCTCCCTGCCTCCCTCCTCGCCCTGCGCTCATGTTCACTTCCTGGACAAGTCTTCAGATCCAACTAGATCCACGTTGTGACGTCACGCACCAGCGTGCACACGTCACATAAACTGGCATCCGGGTAACCACGCAGACCTGCGTCCTGGCCAATGGGAAACGAGAACGATTCCAGAGGGTGGTGGCTTTCCCTGGAAAGAGGGGGATTCAGAGAAGTGAAAGGCAGGGGTACACTGACAAAACTGCCATGGGCTCAAATTTGTGACCAGAGGCAGATAAACTGCAAGAAAAGCAATGTTTAAACAAATTTAAAAATCTCAGCCAGGCTCAGTGGCACACACCTGTAATCCCAGTACTTGAGAGGCTGAGAAAGGAGGATCGCAGGTTTGAGGCTGGCCCCAACAATTTAGGGAGACCCTCAGCAACTTGGCGAGATCCTGTTTCAAGATAAAAAAAAATAAAAAGGGCAAAAGAGCTAGGGGTGTAGCTCAAAGGTAGAAGGTCCATGGGTTCAGTCCCCAGTACCACAAAAACAAAACAAATGAAAACAAAATTAAAAAATAAAATAGGGCTGGGGGTGTAGCTCAAAGGTAGAATGCCCCTGGGTTCAATCCCCAGGACCACAAAAACAAAACGAACACAAAATTAAAAAAATAAAATAGGGCTGGGGGTGTAGCTTAAAGGTAGAATGCTCCTGGGTTCAATCCCTAGGATCACAAAAACAAAACAAACAAATGAAAACAAAATTAAAAAATAAAATAGGGCTGGGGGTGTAGCTCAGAGGTAGAATGCCCCTGGGTTCAATCCCTAGTATAAAAAAAAAAAAAATCACATTTAACCAAGATGCTATTTAGCAGCGTAGGGTTCCTATTTAAAGGGTATTTAAAAAAGATTTCAAACACTTCATACGCTGTGACCTAGCCTTATTATTAACTGCTGGGAGACCTTTGTTTAAAGAGAGAAGGGAAAATGTAGTTTGTACTTAAGGAAGCCTGCTTAGCTGTTAATCCAGCTTCGGGAGTGCAGATATTGTTCCATTTACTCCACGAGTCGAAAACAACTCACGCTGAATTAGTCTCTCCTGGAAGGATTGGCTTTGAATTTTTGAGGGATTGTTTCCTTGGGCGCTCCCTTTTCCAACCCAAACACACACACACACGTCACCGTTTCTTGCTCAGACTTTGCAGTGTTCACTTGCTCCAATGCAAAAAAGAAAAAAGGGGGGGTGCGAAGGGGGATTGGCATTTCTACAACCAGTTGGAAGCTTTTATCTGTAGGCTGTTGGGTTTGATGCTTAAAACTTCACTACGTGCACTGGCCAGAGCACGGCTTTTATTCTGAGTCCTAAACAGTCAGCCAAAAAAAAAAAAAAAAGAAAAAGAAAAACTAAGGGACTAACCAAGCAGGCACTGTCTGTTCACAGCTGGCCTTTGGATGGTGCAAACTCGGGGCTTGATTTCTCAGCTTCTACCTGCCCGCTCCCCATTGTCCATAGAGGAAAAGTTTCCAGACTGTATTTGTTAGAATTACATTTGATAAAATGGAGACTCAGTTTTCTTTAATATTCAGAAGGCCCTTTAGCTGTCATGGTATTAGTTAGCATGTGGCGCTATGACAAAATACTAGGGCCTGGGTGACTTCAACAACAGAAACTTATTTTTGCACAGTTCTGTAGGCTAGAAGTCCAAGCTCAAGGCGCCAGCAGGTGGTTTCTGGTTAGGCCTCTCGTCCTGGTTTGCAGATAGCTGTTGTCCTCTGTGTCCTCACAGGATTGTTTTTGTGTCCATGTACAGGGAGAGAGAAACATCTCTAGTTGTTCCTCCTCCTCCTTCTCCTCCTCCTCCTTCTCTTATCTTCTCCCTTTCGCCTTCCTTCCTTCCTTCCTTCCTTCCTTCCTTCCTTCCTTCCTTCCTTCCTTCCAGGAATTGAACCCAGGGATATTCTACATATAAGCTACATCCCCAGCCCTTTTCACATTTTAATTTTAATTTTATTTTTTATTTTTCTACTGGGGATTGAACCCTGGGACATTCTACCTCCAAGATACACCTCCAGCCCTCTTTTATTTTTATTTGGAAACAGGGTCTCGCTAGGTTGATGAGAGTCTCACTACTTGCTGAGGCTGGCCATGAACCTGTGATCCTCTTGTCTCAGCCTCCCAAGTACTGGGATTACAAGTGTGCGCCACCACGCCTGGCTATTTATTTATTTATACATACATACATACATACATACATACATACATACTAGGGATTGAACCCAGAGGCATTCTACCTCCAAGCTATACCCCCAGCCCTATTTTATTTGTTTATTTATTTATTTATTTATTTATTGGGACTGAGGATTGAACCCAGAGGCATTCTACCTCCAAGCTACACCTCCAGCCTGATTTTATTTCTTATTTGGAAACAGGGTCTCACTAGGTTGCTGAGAGCCCTGCTAAGTTACCGAGGCTGGCTTTGAAACTGCGATCCTCCTGTCTCAGCCTCCCAAGTACTAGAATGACAAGCGTGAGCCATCATGCCTGGCTCTGATTTTTAAAAAGACAGTTTGACTAGAGAATGCTTTTTGCTTTTCTTTTAGTTTATTTCTTCTTTAGAGTTTTATTAGTGCATTAAATTAGACATCACAGTGAGGTTTAAAGTGATACAAACAGACACATGTGCAGTACTTAGTGTGTTTCCTTCCCCATCCTACCCCGCCCTTCCTCCCTCCCTGTACATGTTAGATCTGTAGTGATGCCTTCCTATATGGGCAGAGCATTATTTGAGCCATTTCCTTCCTCAGTCCTTCTTTTTCCCCTCCCCACCCTCTTCCCCCAGCCCCCTTCCACTGTTCTACTGCTCTCTCTCTCTTCATTTATTGAAAGTCCCTTCTGTTTCCTATTTTCTCTCTAGCTCCCACATATAAGAGAAAACATATGACCCTTGACTTTCTGAGACTGGCTGATCTCACTAAGCCTAATATTCTCTAGTTCCATCCATTTTCCTACAAATGACATGATTTTGTTCTTTTTCATGTCTGAGTAAAATTCCATTATATGTATATACCACATTTTCTTTATCCATTCATCTGTCCACAGATTACCTAGGTTGGTTCCGTAATTTGGCTCTTGCGAATTGTGCTGCTATAAGCATAGGTGTATGCATGGATCGCTGTAGTATTATGACTTTAATTCTTTTGGAAAGATACTGAGGAGTGGACTAGCTGGTTCCTATGTTGGTTCCATTCCTAGTCTTTTGAGGAACCTCCATACTGATCTCCATAGTGGTTGTACTAATTTATAATCCCACCAACAGTGTATATTTCCCCACATCTTTGCCAACAATTTGTTATTGTTTGTCTTCTTGATGATCGCCACTTTAACTAGAGTTACATGGAGTCTCAGTGTAGTTTTGATTTGCATTTCCCTGATTGCTAATGATGTTGAATTTACATATATATATGTATGTATGTATATATATGTATGTATGTGTATATGTATGTATGCATATATGAATATATGCATATAGGCGAAAATGCTTTTTTCAAGATCTATTAGACCTTCAAATGCTGTCCTAGAGAATTTATAGGGTAAATTGTGCTAAATTCCTTTTGGTTTTGGAAAAAAAAAAGTGCCACATAAATTTATGGGGTATCTTTCCTTTTTGATTAAAGACTTCTCTTTGATAGGCTGTTTCTGACAGATCACCTCCACTATAATCTATGTGACCTTGTGAGTCTTATTAATAAAACTAGTATTCAACCAGAGACTTTCAACTCTGGGGAGGTCTGGGAGAAAAAGAGTTTAGGGAAAAAAGTGTTAAAAGAAATGAAATCTGTGGAATAATTGGCACTTGCCATCATTGATTTTTCTGTATCCTGCTAAAAATCATACCTCTCTTCTTTCTACTGTGTAGCTGGGTTTTGTTTCACATTAACTATCTCTCTCTCTCTCTTTTTTTTTTTTTTTTGGCAGTACCAGGGATTGAACCCAGGGGCATTCTACCTCTGGGCTACACCCCCAGCCCTATTTTTTATTCTTTATTTTGAAACAGAGCCTCACTAAGTTGCGGAGGGCCTCACTAAGTGGCTGAGGCTGGCCGCGAACCGGATCCTCCGGTCTCAGCCTCCCCAAGTACTGGAATGACAAGCGTGCGCCACCACGCCTGGCTGTAATCCCCCTTTTAAAAAATAACAGTTGTCTTGAGCTATGATTCACATATTCTAAAATTCCCCCTTTTAAAATGTACAATGTAATGGGATCTAGTATGTTCACAGAATTGTGCAACCAACATCACTATCTAATTTCAAAATATTTTCATCATCCCAAATAAACCTCGTGCCTATTACCAATCATTCCCCCATGGCCCCCTCCCCTCCAGTAAAAAAAGACTAGCTAAACATTAGTCTACTTCATGACTCTGGATTTTCCTACTCTGGAAATTTCATATAAATGGAATAATATACACCAAGGACTTTTGTTGTTGTTGTTGTAACTGGCTTCTTTCACCTTTGTTAATATTGTCAGTGTTGATAAACACTGCAGCATGTATCAGTATTCATTCCTGTTTGCTGCTGAATAATATTCCATTGTATGGATATACCACAGTTGATGTATCCATTTGTAAGTTTACAAAAGTTTAGATTGCTTCTATCTTTGGCTGGAATATACTACTGTCAGTATCCATGCACAAGTTTTTGCTTGTGCATTTTTTTTGTTGTTGTTTCTTGAGTATGAGTCACAAGATAAGAATATGTTTAACATTTCAAAGAATCACCAGTTTCCCAAGAAACCACGCCATTTTGCAATCACACCATGAATATATGAGGGCCCAAATGTTTCCACATCCTCAGTAACACTTGCCTATTGATTACAGCCATCCTAGTATCTGTAAAGTGGTATTTCATTGTGCATATTTCCCCAATGACTAAATGATATTCCGATCTTTTCATGTTTATCACCCATTCCTGCATCTTCCTTGCAGAAATACCCATTTAAATCTTTTGCCATTTTTTAATTTGATTTTTTAACTCATGGTAAAAGTTCTTTATATCTTTTGGACACAAGTCCTTTATCAGTTTTAGATGATTTAAATTTTTTTGATTTTACAATTTTTCAAATTCTTTATGATATAAAATTTTTTCTCATTCTGTGCATTGTCTTTTCATTTTCTTGATAGAGTCCTTTGAAGCACAGAAGTTTTTTTTTTTAATTTTGATGAAGTCCAATTTATCCATTTTTGTTGTTGTGACTTGTGCTTACTCTTTGCTTGAGTTAACTTTTATAGATGGTGTAAGGAAAGGATCCAACTTAATTCTTTTGCGTGTGAAGATCAGCCTGAAGGAGTCCCTTTAGTGCATCTCACATTGCTGCTCTGTAGGAAACATCCCTCAACTTTTGTTTCTCATCAGGGAATGTCTTTATTGACTCTTTGTTTATAAGGTTAGTTTTGCTGGATTCTTGGTCGATGGTCTCTTCTTACAACACTTTAAAAAATAATGCCATCCCACTGTTTTCTGGCCTCCACGAGATCTGATAAGAAGCCAGCTCTTAACTTTATTGAGGATACCTTGACACGACGGGTCTGGGTCGCTTTTCTCTAGATACTTTCAAGTTCCTCTACTTGTCTTTGCCTTTTGACAGTTGCCTTATATCTTGCCTAGAGGCAGATGTTTTTAAATCTGCATACTTGGGTTTTGTTGATTGAGCGTCTTGGTTGTATATATTAATTAATGCTCCTTGTCAAATTTGGGGACTTTTCTGCTCCTTTTTTTAAAAATCACTTCTCCTTCTGATATTTGCATGGTGTGTATATTAGTATACTTGATGGTGCCCTATAGGCATCCAAGGCTTTGTTAAATTGTCTATATTTTCCTTTTCTTCTCCTCCTCCTCCTCCTCCTCCTCCTCCTCCTCCTCCTCCTCCTTTTCCTTCCTCCTCCTCCTCCTCCTCCTTCTTCCTTCTCCTTCTCCTTCTTCTTTTTCTCCTCCTCCGTCCTCCTCTTCCTCCACCTTTTCCTCTTCCTTTTCCTTCTCCTTCTCCTCCTCCTCCTCCTCCTCCTTCTTCCTCCTCCTCCTCTTCCTCCTCCTTCCTCCTCCTCTTCCTCCTCCTTCTCCTCTTCCTTCTCCTTCTCCTCCTCCTCCTCCTTCTCCTTCTCCTGCTCCTCCTTCCTCCTCAGCCTGGAAAGTAGTCTGAGGAACTGATGTAGTTTCCAGCTCTCTGATCCTTTCTTCTGTCAACTCAAATTTGTTCTTCAACCCCTCTAGGAAAGTTTTTTATTTCTGTCCTTGTGCTTTTTAACTCAAGAATTTCCACATGGTTCCCCCCTTGCTTGTTTTAGTTTATTTTTTACACTTTTCCATCCTTTCATTGATGTTTTCTATTTAGCAAACATTGTTCTCACACAGTCCTTTAGTTGTTTAGACATGATTTTCTTGGGTTCTTTGAGCGTGTTGATAGTAGTTGATTTAAAGTCTTTGTCTTATATATCCAGCGTTTGGACAGCCTCGGGTACAGTTGATCCCAATTCTTTTTTCATTGTCCGTTGGCCACACTTGCCCATTTCATTTAATGTCTGATGATATGGAATGGAACTGGACATTTATAACGATATGCTATTGCAATTCAGGAAACCATATCTGCTCCCCACCCAAGGGTCTGCTCTTGTACTATTATTTAGTTTTTCTTAGTGACTTTCTTGGATGTATTCTATTAAATCTATGTTCTTTATCACATGCATCCACTGAGGTCTCTGCTCAGTTACTGAGTTCAGCTAATATTGGACAGAGAAGTTCTTAAATATATAGGACAGCCGGGCGTGGTGGCGCACGCTTGTAATCCCAGTACTTTGGGAGGCGGAGACCGGAGGGATCCGGGTTCGCGGCCAGCCTCAGCTGTCTCGCTGTCTCTCTCTCTCTCTCTCTCTCTCTCTCTCTCTCTCTCTCTTTTTCTCTCTCTCTCTCTCTCTCTCTCTCTCTCCTCTTAGTGGGGCCCTCCGCAACTTCGTGAGACCTGGTTTCAAAATAAAGTATAAAAAATAGGGCCGGGGGCATAGCGCGGAGGTAGAACGCCCCTGTGTTCAATCCCCAGTACCGCAAAAAAAAAAAAATATATATATATATATATATAGGACAAGTAGTCTCCTCTTTGCCAAAGGGATGTGAGTGTGTGTTGGGGAGGTGGTGGAAACCTTCAACAATAGACAGTGCATACCTCCACATTAGCTTTTCAATTCCTATTTGTCCAGAGCTTGAAGGTCAGCTAGAGGTGAAAGGTTTGGACCTTTTTAGGTCTTTTTACAGGTACGTGCACAGCTGTTCCCATGTCATTGGATTTCTACCTCACCAGGCATATGTTGGAGCTTGGCGTAGCTCCCTCCTACAGCCATCTCATTCTCTAGACTGTCCTCTTAAGTTTTCTCTGTGTTCGTTCGTGGTTTTTGGTCAGCCTCTACCTGCAATGTTAAACAATGGCTGCCGATTGTTGTTAACAGACACTTGGGGCGAAGTCATTTCCCCCTAAGCAGCTGAAATCAAGTCCTGTTTGATGGGGCTTCTCTGGGGATCTGACAGACCTGTTCAACAGTGACAGGTCTGGGGATGGGATGCTCCCAGGCTCCAGCCCACACGGACCTTTCGCAGGGGTTGCTAAGCTACTGTCTTTTCCTCCAGTTATCCTTCTTGCTGGTTTCCAGGGCTGTTTTAACGCAAGGAGAGGGGGATGGGAGCAGTGTAGCATGCCACAGAACTTGCTCCGCTTGCCGAGAGGCAGCTGCTTTCCTTAAATAAGTGATCTTCTGCTGATTGCAAGACTTTGGCTACTTTTCTGAGTTCTGAAGAAGTGGATTTTCACATTTTTTTTGCCAGTGTGCATGTTTTATAGAGGAATGGAGTGGGGAGGTATTTACGCCGCTATTCCGGAATGACTTCTTCAGACAGTGTTAACTTACGAACATGCATTTTAGTAAGTTCAGAATAAGTCCCCTGCAGACCTCGTTATGAATGAAAATAGAGGGCTACAGGATTGTAAGGCATTTGCACGGGAGAATTCGAGGCGTGATTTAACTTTTTTCCTGCTAGCCGAGGATATCTGTAGGCATATGAGCAGACCGTGTTTTAAGAAACATTTTTCGGTGAGTTAAATTTTCATGACTAGTGTTCCTTTCATATGGGCACGTCATGATTGATTGCTGATGAACGTTTAGTTTTTTTTCTCTCAATCTTCTACTGCTATTAATAGTGGTCCAGCATGTATTATTGGATACATAGCCTTGTATATGCGTCAGTTTGTATATAATGAAACTGTATGTTCATTATATTTTCAAAAAATATGTTTTTCTATAACTTCCTGACAGCTTTTCATTAAATATTTTAGTTTTGGGTGGTACTAAGGATTGAACCCAGTAACATTCTACCTCTGAGCTACACCCCTAGCCCTGTTTTATTTTTATTTTGAAACAGGGTCTTACTAAGTTGCAGAGGGCCTCACTAAGTAGCTGAGGCTGGCCATGAACCTGCGATCCTCCTGTCTCAGCCTCCCAAGTACTGGGATTACAAGTGTGTGCCATCATGCCTGGCTCCTATTTTATTTTTTATTCTGAAACAGGGTCTCACTAAATTGCTGAGGCTGCCCTCCAACCTGTGAACCTCCTGTCTCCACCTCCCAAGTACTGTAATTACAGGCAACCTCCACTATGTCCAGCTTTTTTAAAAAGTATTATTTATTTATTTATTTATTTATTTTGGTACTAGGGGTTGAACCCAGAGGCGTTCTACCTCCAAGCTACACCCCCAGCCCTATTTTTTATTCTTTATTTTGAAACAGGGTCTCACTAAGTTGCAGAGGGCCTCACTAAGTCGCTGAGGCTGTCCTCGAACCTGCGATCCTCCTGCGTCAGCCTCCCACGTACTGGGATGACAAGCGTGCGCCACCACGCTCGGCTGGGGAGTCTCTTTATAAGAAAAAAAAACGGCTCTTTTCTTATAGGGGACTTTGGTGAGGGGTGGGCTAGAGGAGGTATGTGCGGATGACCTCAGTCCGGTAGTCCCTAGGTGGTTTCTGGTGGCCCGGTGGCCTGGTCAACATAAGGGTCCTCAGGCTGATCAAGGTCTTTATTATCTGATTAACAGATAAGCTGGGGAGTGTCCTAAATTATAGATTTCTCAAAGTATCATATCTGTCTTGTTAATGCACAGGGAAATTATGATTTAATTATGGTTTCTTTCAGTTAACTCTAGGATCTACAGATTTCCCAGAAATTTGAGAAATTTGAGACACCAGTCTGGGAAAGAGAACTGGTTTGGGGAGTAAAGGTTGAAGCACTTTAGCACCAGGTTCTTACATTAAAGTTATATTTTACTTTTTTCTTTCTGTTCCTAGCCGGGCGTGGTGGCGCGCGCTTGTAATCCCAGTACTTGGGAGGCTGAGACCGGAGGATCCGGGTTCACAGCCAGCCTCAGCTACTTAGTGAGGCCCCCCACAACTTAGTGAGACCCTGTTTCAAGATAAAGAATAAAAAATAGGGCTGGGGGTGTAGCTTGGAGGTAGACTGCCCCTGGGTTCAATCCCCAGTGCCAAAAAAAAAAAAAGATTGTGTCTTTCTGTTCCTGTCTGACTCCTTTTTACCTATTTATTGCTTCTATCCTGCATCATTACCAGAAGGACTCAGCCTCCTGCACTCCAGTACTGATGCTCAGTACCTGTGTTAAATGGGAGCAGGACAGACCCCCTTGGTACAAAGAGGACCTGGGCATTTACAACATCTCCCCACCCCCACCCCGGTACTGAGATTGAACCCAGTAGCATTCTACCTCCAAGCTACACTCCCAGCCCTTTTTATTTTTTACCTTGCTAAATTGCTGAGAGTCTTGGAAAGCCACTGAGTCTGGCCTCCAACCTGCCATCCTCCTGTCTCAGCCTCCCAAGTACTGGGTTAACAGGCATGCACCACCACGCTCTGCTACTACTCTTTTTAAAAATCATCTCAGAGCCAGGCATGGTGGCACACGCTTGTCATCCCAGTACTTGGGAGACAGGAGTATCCAGGTTCACAGCCAGCCTCAGCTACTTAGTGAGGCCCTCCAAAACTTAGTGAGACCCTGTTTTAAAATAAAGAACAAAAAATAGGGCTGGGGGTGTAGCCTGGAGGTAGAACTCCCCTGGGCTCAATCTCCGGTACCGCCAAAATAAATAAATAAAAATAAATAAATTAAAAATAAAAATCGTCTCAGGGCTGGGATTGAGTTCAGAGGTAGAGCAGGTGCTCAGCCTGAGCGAGGCCCTAGGTCCCGTCCCCAGCTCCCAAAAAAAGGTGTTTCAAGTTATGCTCGCCCCGTTCTCCTTGCATAAAGGGAGAATAAAAACAATCCCTTGCTGACAGCCATCCTCCCCTTTACCTTCATGTGTACCTGGCTGCCTTTTGATATTTTATTACTCATCCTGCTTTCTGACGAGCAGAGCAGTAAAATCTGTTTTGGGCAGACCCTGTTGAGATATTAATTGCCTCATTAGGAGGAAGCCAAGTTCTGGTGCCAGCGCCCTCTGGCCCTAGGATTCAGAGAAATAAAAGTGGCCCTTTGCTAACTCTAAGTTAGAGGCCAACTCCCATTACAACAAATCCCAGCAGAAGGCACGACACAACAGGGTTTCCAAATCTCAGCTTAACAATGACCTGCCGAGAGCGGGCAACCGGAGCCTGGGCTGCCGGGTAAGTGCACCCTAGGAGCTGTTCATCACGGAGCTTGTCCTGCAAGCTTTGGGAATGGAGATTCTGCATGCGAGTGCAAGGAGGGAGACGCCTTGACATTTCTCTGAAATAG
Source organism: Glis glis (assembly GCA_004027185.1). Taxonomy (NCBI): domain Eukaryota; kingdom Metazoa; phylum Chordata; class Mammalia; order Rodentia; family Gliridae; genus Glis; species Glis glis. The sequence continues at coordinate 36,007 of PVJS01000971.1, forward strand.
GCTCTCAGCGAACCGGAGCGCCAGCCTCTAATAACATGAGGAATTCTTGTAAGTATCCGGGAGATTAGGAAAAGCTGTTCATTGAAACGTGATCCATGAGAAGGAGTGGTGGCTGCCAGCCTCTGCCCCGGGCACCTGAGCTGCATTCTAGAAAGATCTGTTGAATGAAGAAGAGACTAAACACCGCTCCTGACTGTGTTTCCATTGTCTCTGAATGGAAAAGGTCCCCCGGCTGAGTTGGGCTCTGCAGGGAGGCTGGGTGTTAGTAATTAGCAGGGCAAGCAAGCCCAGTCTTTGATTAGTCTGTCGGCCAAGGCTCCCTTGGCTCAGAGCTACATCCTTGGTAAAGGGACGGGGGCCATGCTTATAAGCCCAGGAGTTGGCCATGTGGAACCTGGTTACCGGACCCCTTGGGAAGCTGATTTGACTCCACCGAAGGTGACCCTGGGGGAGACACTGCAAAATAAGGAAACAGAGAACCTCTGTACTCATTGGAGGCTGCTGATGTCCCTGTGCTGAGACTAGGGGGTAATGGCCCCGTTACCTCGACCATCACACAGAACTCAAAGTACCGCTAGTAATAGGCACATCGTTGATAATCATAAAGATAGCAGCAAATTTTTATTTTATTTTATTTTTCTGTGGTACCGTGGATTGAACCCAGGGGCGTTCTACCTCCGGGCTACACCTCCAGCCCTATTTTTTATTCTTTATTTTGAAACAGGGTCTCACTAAGGTGCGGAGGGCCTCACTAAGTAGCTGAGGCTGGCCGTGAACCCGGATCCTCCAGTCTCAGCCTCCCAAGTACTGGGATGACAAGCGTGCGCCACCACGCCCGGCTAATAGCAAAATTTTAAACGGCACTTTTAATATCCCAGGCCCTGAAGGAAGACTTTATGTCTTTCCCTATACTTTGTAGATAGAGATTCCACGAGGGTAGAGCAGGAACTGTTGTTCCACATTACAAACGAGGAAACTGAGTCTACAGAGAGGCGAGGTATTTGATTCAAAGTCTCACAGCTATGAAGTTTCAGAGCTGGAATTTGAACCCAAGCAATTTTTTTTAATTTTCTTTTGGTGCTGGGGATTGAACCCAGGGGCATTCTACCTCTGAACTACATCCACAGCCCTTTTTACATTTTATTTTGAAACAGGGCCTTGCTAAGTTGCCAAGGCTGGCCTCAAACCTGTGATCCTCCTATCTCAGCCTCCCAAGTACTGGGATTTCAGGGGTGAGCCACAGTGCCCGACCGAACCCTGGCAATTTAACTCCATCATTCATGCATCTAACCACTTCATCTCATCTGCAAAACATCTGTATTTTGAAATGGTGTCTCTCTGTTAGGTGACTGATGACGCAGGTGAATTCAGCCAACATTCATAGAGTGACTACCAGGGACCTGACATTGGTTGATATTGGTTGCTATGGCGATGGATGGAGACAAGATAGCGCCCCCTTGTGATAATTGGTCACGTCAGTGGAGGGAGGTTCAGGTCCTAATGGCTCTGGGTTTCACAGGGACCTTTCACGAAGGAACCTGTTTCCGACAGAAGAAGTGGTATCTAGAGGCTGGGGACAGGCGAGGGGAGGGGACGTGGTATCAAGGCCAGGTCAGCTGGGATCCTGGCCTGTCCAGGGAGAATCTTGGGTGTCAAGGACTGATGATCAGAGGTTGGCCTGGGCAGATCATGAAGGATGCCGCAGGAAGTGTGCAGAAAACTAGCCCTACAAGAAAACAGAGTGAACAGATTTGGGGTGTGGTACTAGGGATTGAACCCAGGGCCATTGCATCTCCAAGATACACCTCCAGCTCTTTTTAGTTTTTAATTTTGAAACAGGGTCTCGCTAAGTTGCTGAGGGTCTCGTTAAGTTGCCTAGGCTGGCCTTGAACCTGCGATCCTCCTGTCTCAGTCTCCCAAGTACTGGGATCATAGGCGTGTGGCACCGCTCCTGGCTGGATTTTGTTTTGAAAAGATTTCTCTGGTGTCTCGGGCAGGACAGATGCAAGGGTGACTAGAAAGGATACTGGGAAAACAGTCGGGTCCCCTCCTGTGGTCCAAAAGGGTAATGGAGCCATCTTCCACTAGAAAGATGGTGTGGAGACATTTTTGGCTGTCACAGAGGAGAGTGGCGATGGTGGGAGTCCCGCTGGTGTCCCGTGGGCAGTATCATCTGGTCCAGGTGTCCACAAATGTGAAGTGTTAAGACTGTGGGCTCAGCCGGGCACAGTGGCATACACCCTTCATCCCAGTACTCGGGAGGCTGAGACAGGAGGATCGCGGGTTTGAAGCCAGCCTCAAAAACTTAGCAAGACCCTCAGCAACTTAGCAAGAACTTATTTTTTAAAAAAATAGTCAGAGGTGAGGGTATTGTGCAGAGGTAGAATACCTCTGGGTTCAGTCCCCAACCCCCCCTTTCCCCCAAACAATGAAAGACTATGAGCTCTTGAGTCCAAAGGTTCAAATCCACGTGTTTTCGATCTCCTGTGTGACCCTTGACCTCACTCTATCTCAGCATCTTGCTTCCCTCTCTTTGGTGAGGATGAGGGAGACCGTCTTTGAGAGGGACTGAGCACATGGAGTCTCACAGGTGGCAGTCACTCCGTGTCCCCAAGAAACGCCTTTGCCCTCATCTCCCTGCTATGCTTCATTTGTATTTCTTTCACCGTTTTATGTTGTGTGTCTCTGTGTGTGTGTGTGTCTGCATGTGTGGTGCTGAGATTGAAACCCAGGGGCATTCTACCCCCCACCACCATATTTTATTTATTCATTTATTTTTATTTATTTTTTTTTTGAAACGGGGTCTCACTTAGTTGCTAGGGGCCTTGCTAAGTTACTGAGGCTGGCCTCGAACCTGCGATCCTCCTGTCTCAGCCTCCCAAGTCTCGGGATCTCAGGCATGTGCCACCGCACCTGGCCTTCCTCCACATTTTCTGGAAGTGCCTCCCTGGCTCTAGCACCTTCCAGAAACCAATTCCTCAGCCTCCTTGGGTGAAGTAGCCAGTCACATGTGCACAGACTCTGCTGCTGTGGCAGGAGAGGGACGAGAGAGGGAAGCCATGCAGGAACTGTTTATTTTCACTGTAGTACTCGGGCTTGTGTGAGAACCTCTCATGGAAAAGTTGGATTTTGAAATCAGACTCAGTCCGAACTCCCAGTTGAGCAATCACTGGGGTGCTCCTTCATGCAAGTCCGGGCTCATCTGCGGAGCAGAATCGTCCAGTTACAGAGCTCCGTCCAACACGTTTAATCATCCTGTGGTTACTGGCTCAGAAGCTCTTCAGAATTTGAGGCATCCTGCTCGGTTAGTGTGCTAACACTGGATTGTTTATGCAACTGTGTTTACTGAAAAAGAAAGCCAGATTTTTGTTTTTTTTTTTTTAACTCCCCAAAGAACTTAAATGTGCTTGAACCATTTAATTTGGTGTCTTTATACCAAAAGGAAAAAAAGCATGTGGGGAAAATTCTCACTTGCCTCTTTTTTTTTTTTTCTTGCGGTACTGGGGATTGAACCCAGGGGCATTCTACCTCCCAGCTCCACCCCCAGCCCGATTTTATTGTTTTATTTTGAAACAGAGTCTCACTAAGTTGCAGAGGGCCTCACTAAGTAGCTGAGGCTGGCTGCGAACCTGTGATCCTCCTGTCTCAGCCTCCCAAGTCTTGGGATGACAAGCGTGCACCACCACGCCCGGCTCTCACTAGCCTCTTGCACACCAGTCCCACTGCGAAGTGATGGTCAGATGGAGGCAGAACTGTCTGACGTCAAGGTAAAAGGGGTGTTGGACAAAGTCAACAGAGTGTCACTGGGAATCCGTGTCTTGGCACCAGGGAGAAAGGAGTCAGGCTGGGTATGCTGTATCAGGTAGAGAACGCGCTGCTGTCTTCCAGCAAATCAGAGTATGGGTTCATCTTAGTGGTGTGGTTACTATGCTGTCGGCCATGGGTTGGCAAATGGCCTTCTCGCAAAATCTGGCCCACAGCCTGTCTCTGTAAATAAAGACTTTTTTGGAATACGTCTTGCTTAGTCATTTGTGTATGATCCAAGGCCGCTTTCATGGCAAAGCTGAGTGGTTGCAACAGGGACTTCAGGGCCCAGGGAACCCACAATATTTTCTTGCTGGTTTTACAGAAAAAGATTGCTAGGTGGGCGTGGTGGCGCATACTTGTAATCCCAGTACCTGGGAGGCTGAGACAGGAGGATCGCAGGTTCGAGGACAGCCTCAGCAAGTAGTGAGACTCTCATCAACCTAGCGAGACCCTGCTTCAAAATAAAAATAAAATAGGACTGCAGTTGTAGCTCAGAGGTAGAATGCCCCTGGGTTCAATCCCCAGTACCAAAATAAAAAAAGTAAACAAGAAAAAGATTACTGATCTTTGCTCTCAAAGAGCACTTCTCAAACTCTAATATACCTAAGAAATTACTTGGGAATCTGCATTTCTAACAAGTTCCCAGGCAGTACCAGTTCTTGTGGTCCCTGGACCACACTTTGAGTAGCAAGTTTCCAGGACTTGATTGGCCTGTTGGGATATTGTTCTTATGGGAGGCAGAAGGCTTGGTGCTAAGAGAGCTGGGTTCAGTTTCTATTCCTAACATCTAATATGTTTTCGACTTCGCAAGATATGTAATGTTCCTAGACTTTAGATGGCTGCTCTATGAGATGGAGAGGTTCCCCTACTGCTCTAAAACACAGAGATGTACTGTCTATAAAGTGCTGTGCGTAGGGCCCGGCCTGCAGTATGGATCTGATGCACATTAGAAGTCCATGTACTGGCCGGGCATGGTGGTACATACTTTAATCCCAGTACTTGGGAGGCGGAGACTGGAGGATCCGGGTTCGTGGCCAGCCTCAGCTACTTAATGAGACCTCAGCAACTTAGTGAGACCCGGTTTCAAAATAAAGTATAGAAAAAAATAGGGCTCCATTCCTAGTCTTTTGAGGACCCTCCATAGAGATCTCCATAATAGTTGTACAGTTGGGATGACACCAAATTGAAAAGCTTCTGTGCAGCAAAGGAAACTATCAGAGAGAGAGAGAGAGAGAGAGAGAGAGAGAGAGAGAGAGGAGCAGACAGACAGACAGACAGATAGACAGACAGAAAGAAAGAAAGATTACTCCAGCCTACAGAATGGGAGAAGGTCTTTGCCAACTGCCTCTCCGGTAGAGGACTAGTATCTAGAATTTATAAAGAACTTAACAAATTTAACACAAATAAATAAATAAATAAATAAATAAATAAATAAATAAATAACCTAGCCTGGCGTGGTGGTGCACACTTGTAATCCTAGTACTTGGGAGGCTGAGACAGGAGGATTGCAGGTTTGAGGTCAGCCTCATTAACATAGTGAGACCCTTGGCAACTTTAGCGAGACCCTGTTTCCAAATAAAAGATAAAATAGGGCTGGGGGTGTAGCTCTGAGGTAGAATGTCCCTGGGTTCAACCCCCTGTACCACAAATAATAATAATACTCTAATACAAAGTGGGCAATTAGCAATCAGGGGAATGCAAATCCAAACTATACCGAACTTCAGTTAGAATGACAATCATTAAGAATACAAGCAATAGCAAATGCTGGAGAGCTCTGCAAATAGGAGCTTTCATACGCTGCAAAATACACTTCTTTTAGATGTTTTTGTATTTTGTATCAAACTTTACCCAGAGTAAAAGATGCTCATGTACTAAGGAAGCAGTTGTCTTTCTTGTGATTTGGGGTACCCTGTCAGCTGGTCGAGATTGCAGGGTGGGGTAGACCAGATTCTTGTCTTTGATGCTGTTGGGATGCCCTAAGACCCATCTATAGTTACTGTACTATTGGCCTCATAAATTAAAAACGAGGCGGGCAGATAGCCCGTGACCCTTAGATTGAAGTTAGATGTTAAGGAAGTCTGGAACAATCCTCCCGTGGCTCCATGGACACTGCCTGGAGTTTGCATTTCTTCATCTTACAATATTTAAATGTCTTGCCTTAGGCCGGGCGTGGTGGCACACGCTTGTAATCCCAGTACTTTGGGAGGCAGAGACCAGAGGATCCGGGTTCACGGCCAGCCTCAGCTCTCGCTCTCTCTCTCTCTCTCTCTCTCTCTCTCTCCCCCCTTAGTGAGGCCTTCCGCAACTTCGTGAGACCCGGTTTCAAAATAAAGTATAAAAAAAATAGGGCTGGGGGCATAGCGCAGAGGTAGAACGCCCCTGGGTTCAATCCCCGGTACCGCAAAAATAAATAAATAAATAAATAAATAAATAAATAAATAAATAAATAAATATAAATAAATGTCTTGCCTGCTGACTTGGCCTTTGAGGTTGTTGGAAAGGGGCATCTTTTAAAAGAAACTTCCTATCACGTAGGGCCACAACTTTCCTAGATATGAAAATGGGGACCTGGGCATGGTGGAACACCCTGTAATCTCAGTACTTGGGAGGTTGAGACAGGAGGATTTCAGGTTTGAGGTCAGCCTCTGCAACTTGGTGAAACCGTCAGCAACTTATTGAGACCTTGTTTCAAAATAAAAAGGGCTGGGGGTACAGCTTGGAGATAGAATGCTCCTGGGTTCAATCCCCAGTACAAAGAAAGAAAGAATAGCTGGGAGGTAGAATGTCCCTGAGTTCAATCCCCAGTTCAAGAAAGAGAAAGATGAAAGATAAAGAAGAATAAGGAAGGAAGGAAGGAAGGAAAGAAGGAAGGAAGGAAGGAAGGAAGAGTAGTAGGAGGTAGAATGCCCCTGGGTTCAATCCCCAGTATAAGAGAAAGAAAGAAAAAGAAAAGAAAAAGAAAAGAAAAAAAAAGAAAGAAAGAAAGAAAGAAGAAAGAAAGAAAAAAGAAAAGAAAGAAAGAGTAGTGGGAGGTAGAATACCCCTGGGTTCAATCCCCAGAATAAGAGAAAGAAAGAAAGAGAGAGAGAGAGAGAGAGAGAGAGAGAGAGAGAAGGAAGGAAGGAAGGAAGGAAGGAAGGAAGGAAGGAAGGAAGGGTAGCTGGGAGGTAGAATGCCTCTGGGTTCAATCCCCAGTTTGAGAAAGAGAAAGATGAAAGATGAAGAAAGAACAAAAGAAAGAGAGAGAGAGAGAGAGAGAGAGAGAGGAGGGAGGAAAGGAAAGAGAAGACGAGAGAGGGGAGGGGAGGGGAGGAAAGGGGAGGAGAGGAGAGGAGAGGAGGAGAGGAGAGGAGGAGAGGAGGAGAGGAGAGGAACTTACTTTGGCTGTCTTGACTGGCACGGGGCCGCAACTTCTAAGGTCTTTCTCCGGTGGGGTTGTCGCAGCTCATTGGACTGCTTTGGTACTGAAGCCTGTCCCGGTCGACAGATGTCACCGGCCTGGTGTCTTTGGCCAGCCTAGTCATGGGGAAGGTGTTATAGTCACAGTTGGTTGAGCCTGTCTGGAGGATATAGTGCCCTCTTTCATTTTAGAGTAAAGATGGATGCTCACATTCCGTTTGGTTTCAATCAGGGAAGGGCTGCGATTCGCCTCGCTGGGGCTGGATTCGGGCTGAGTCTTGCTGGGGAAACCGAGGCCATTACTCCCAGTTTTCCTCTTTTATACCCGGTGTTTCACTGGAGTTTCTTATAATTGCTAACAATGACATAGGCGCATGTTTGAATTTCTCGCCTGCGTGTTACCCCTTGAACATGTGAGCAGTTCTTGGGGGATATTGCTGCCATTCACTTACTTTGTAGAAATACTAGGGTCGCTCCAGCCTTGACTTGTTGATGAATGCCTGGGCCAGGTACCCGATGTAGATGTTCCTACCGGAAAAGAAGCTTTTCTGGGATCGAATTAAACTTCGTGAACCTACTGAAACCTTTCTTTTTCTCATTATAAAAATTTGCTTTGTTGATATATACTTTTACTAACTTAGATTTTCCAGGAAGAGTCTTTCTTGTTTTTATTTTTGGCAGTACCAGGGATTGAACCCAGGGGCATTCTACCTCCAAGCTACACCCCCAGCCCTATTTTTTTTTTATTCTTTATTTGAAACGGAGTCTCACTAAGTTGCAGAGGGCCTCACTAAGTAGCTGAGGCTGGCCGCAAACCCGGATCCTCCGGTCTCAGCCTCCCAAGTACTGGGATGACAAGCGTGCGCCACCACGCCCGGCTCAGGACGACTCTTCGTAAACACAGAGTTCTCCTGATAATGATGCCTGGCCAGTCTGTTGACCTAACGAGAGCCCAGCTCTGCGACCTAAAGGAAGCAAAATTTTGCAGGGAATTTACATTCAAACATCTCTTTCCTAACAGGGATGCAGAGAAGCTTGTAGTTCAAAGAAAAATTTTAGCCATTTATGCTGGTGGGTTCCAGAGGTTAAACCTGTCAATACGTTATAGGCAGTGAACACCATCCTACTCCCTTAAGAGAATTTAAGAAATTAAGCCATAGGATTAAGACTGCTGTGATTCAGTTAATCGCCTTCTCTCCACATGAAATACATTTGTCCACATTTGACAGTTTTGAACAGTGGATGATTCTTTCAATGATATACACGTAGCTGGTAGTCATCCCCCCTTTTTTGCACAAATTATAATTTATTGGGGGGCATTACTGGGGATTAAACCTAGGGGCATTCTAGCTCCAAGCTATACCCCCAGCCCTTTTTATTTTTACTTAATTTTGAAATAGAGTCTTGATAAGTTGCTGAGGCTGGTCTCGAACCTGCAATCCTCCTATTTTAGCCTCCCAAGTACTGGGACTACAGTTGTGTGCCACCATGCCCAGGGGCACATGTAGTTTTTGTAGCTCATCAAGACACTTGACTCTCCATTGCTTGGGAACCATTCCTCCTTGTATCTGAATTGCATGTGAATTTCATATGTCTCTTCCTAGGTTATCATCTGGGCCCGCACTGATGTTGTGTTGCTATTAAAGCACTTAAGGGTAAACTTAACCTTTAACATTTTTCATTGAGGAGCCAGGCATGATGGTATAGGGAGTACCCAGTACTTGGGAGGCTGAGACAGGGGGATCACAGTTTCAAGGCTGACCTCAGCAATTTAGAAAGGCCCTCCACAACTTAAACCCAGTTTCAAAATAAAAAATAGGGCTGGGGGTGTAGCTCGGAGGTAGAATGCCCCTGGTTCAATCCCCAGTACCACACACACACACACACATACACACACACACATATACACACACACAAAATAGGGCTGGGAATATAACTCAGAAGTAGAATGACCCTGCATTCAATCCCCAGTAGTACAAAAAAATTATTTTTCATTAAGGTTTTAGATATAGGTGTTGCTGCTTCAAATATTTGGATGCTAGATAGATCTGTGAGTTTTGAAAAACTATAGAAGTGCAATTGGTAAAAAGAACAGTGAATCTTAAAAAAAAAAAGTCAAACCCTTTATTTTGACTTGAGTTCAAATTTCAAGTTCCTAAGTTAGTGTTCGGTGCTTGAAAAGCACAAAGCTGATCATTAGGGTCTGACCCTCATCCTGTACCCCAGTCTCAGAGTGTTTTCTGGGTAGCTTGAGTCCTGCCTAACCTACTTGCTCCTATTCTTTCTTTTTTTTTTTTTTTGTGGTACCGGGGATTGAACCCAGGGGCATTCTACCTCCGCGCTACACCCCCGGACCTATTTTTTATACTTTATTTTGAAACCGGGTCTCATGAAGTTGCGGAGGGCCTCAATAAGTAGAGAGAGAGAGAGAAGAGACAGGGAGAGAGAGACAGAGAGAGAGAGAGACAGAGCTGAGACTGGCCACGAACCCGGATCCTCCGGTCTCCACCTCCCAAAGTACTGGGATTACAAGCATGCGCCACCACGCCCGGCTTTTGCTCCTATACTTTCTGATGTTAAGCATCAGACTGAGTCCAGTAAATACAGCAATGGCATCTTCATATGGGGTAATACGAGATCTGTGTTTCTTTAAGCTCTGTTTTTTTGTTGTTATGTTTTTTATTCTTGTTTGGTTGGTACTGGGAATTGAACTACTTAGGGGCATTCTACCTTTGAGCTATACCCCAGCCCTTTTTATTCTGAAACAGGGTCTCACTAAGTTGCTGAGGGTCTCGCTAATTGTTGAGGCTTTCTTGAACCTGTGACCCTCCTGTCTCAACCTTCAAGTACTGGGATTACAGGTGCCTGCCACTGCGCCCGGCTCTAAGTCTTCATTTTGAGTTCAGTTTCCCTAAGTGCAGCTTCCCTGGTGCAGGGGAAGGAAGACATTCCCTCTATCTCTGCGGATTTGATAACAACCTATGAAATAAATTGACAACATGCAGACTAACAAGAGAAGAGGCATCCAGATTTATTATGTGCCTGGGGGCATCCCATGAAAGAATAGTGAATAGCCCCATTACCCTGTGGTGTCTAGAAGCTTCTATACCCTTTTCATAGGGGAGGAGGACAGGTGATACAGGCAACTGAGCGGGAAGTAAATTATGTTTGAGAAAGATGAATGGGTCCTAAGAAGAACCGGTGACAGCCTGTGACAAAGTCTGAGTGGGTAGCGTTGTGTCAACCTCCAGCCTCCTCTTCTTGGATTCAGGTTACTCTTCCCTGGTTGACACGATGCCGCTGAGTTCCTCTTGGATCCTCTGTTTTTATGTGGATAAGGGGACCTTAGAGCACACCTCCACCCACATCTCCTGTGTCCCAGGGGCCCTCGGTGTGAAGCCATCAGCACACTAATAACATGGCGTATCTAGGGGTGACATTTACTAAGCTCCTTCTTCTATAACTATTTCCTAAGGGCTCAGTTTTTATGGATTCATTCAGGAAATCAGTAGATCTTTGACTACCTACTGTGTGCCAGCACTGTGGTGTTATCAGGGGTTACCACCATATATCAACATGGATCCTGCTATTGTCTGGGGGTTTTTATACATGTATATTTTTTCTATATATGCGATCATGTGGTTTTATATTCTATAGACTCTATTCTAAGGGAACACCAATGTGGAACAGACCATTAGGGCGGGTCAACTTACCATAGCTGGGATGGTTACCAATGTTTGACCCCAAAGGCTGGACCCTTTTTCCCTCTTGCAATTGTGGAACCAATAGTAAGATGATTGATCAGCCACGGAGACTTTTATTCTCGGCCAAGAATGGGAAAAGTAGGAGATAAACTTGCAAATCAGCTTCCCCTCCCTTGAGGGTCAGGAGGTCATAGATATAGGGTAAAAAGAAGGTCAGATATAGGGTAAAAAGATGAGGATAAGCCGGGCATGGTGGCACACGCTTGTAATCCCAGTACTTTGGGAGGCGGAGACCAGAGGATCCGGTTTGTGGCCAGCCTCAGCTCTCTCTCTCTCCCCCTGTCTCTCTCTCTCTCTCTCTCTCTCTCTCTCTCTCTCTCTCTCCACTTAGTGAGGCCCTCTGCAACTTCATGAGACCCGGTTTCAAAATAAAGTATAAAAAATAGGGCCGGGGGTATAGCGCGGAGGTAGAACACCCCTGGGTTCAATCCCCGGTACCGCAAAAAAAAAAAAAAAAAAAAGAGGATAGGTGGCTAAAGGGGAGGAGTACTCATGTCTTTTCTAAAGAAGAGAGCAGGTGGAGGTTTTTCAGGAAGTCAAGCACCACCTCTTTCTGCTCCTCTTAGGGTTCTTTTGGTCAACTGCCCTGGAGTTCAGGGTGTCATTTGTCATGCTGATGGAATGATAATTAAGTTAGAGGTCCTCTGCTCACAGATCTTAGATCCAACCAGGCTCTGCCAGTCCACGTGAAGAGAGACTTTGAAGGTATCCTGTCAGCCAGGCACGGTGGCACTCACCTGTAATCCCAGTTCTTGGGAGGCTGAGACAGGAGGATCACAGGTTGGAGGCCAGCCTCAACAACTTAGTGAGAGAGACCCTCAGCAACTTAGTGAGAGAGACCCTCAGCAACTTGGTGAGTCCCTGTTTCAAAATAAAATAGGGCTCAGGGTGTAGCTTGGAGGTAGAATGTCTCTGGGTTCAAGCCCCAGTGCCAAAAAAAAAAAAAAATAGAGGCACCCTGACCTCAAAGATGTGCAAAAATAGAGTGGGGTAGAAATCAGCGAGGTCGCCTAGCAGGATAAGATAAGGACAGGGTAACCGGGTAAACAAAGACGGTAGTGAGTTTGATATAGCGGTTCTAGCTCATGGGCCCCATGATTAACAGCTGTGGTGATAGTTGGAGAAAAACTCCCTAGATCCAGTTAGTTCAACTCAGGCTGCCTGCAGCATTAGACCGACTTGTTTTTAGTGCATTTTTAGTACCTGTTTTTCATTTATGCCAAGGCCTAGTCCCTGGAAAAATTTAAAACTTGAGACTTAAATCCTCTTAAGTCAACAGAAAAACTGTGAGTTATTCTAATACTCCCCAACTTTGTTTATGCCAGGGGATGTGGGTTTTCCCTGCTTTTTCTTATTATTATCACAAAATTAATATGTCTCTGTGTGGCGTGGCATGTGCGTGCAGTTAATACGCATGTGTTCCGAACTTCCTTGTTTTTCCCTCGGGTTGCTTTAAGCCTTTATTTCTTGTTAATGATTTTTTTCTTTTCTTTTTTTTTTTTTTGCAGTACTAGGGATTGAACCCAGGGGCATTCTACCTCTGAGCTACACCCCCAGCCCTATTTTATTGTTTTGATTTGGAAACAGGGTCTCACTAACTAGCTGAGGCTAGCCTCAAACCTGCGATCCTCCTGTCTCAGCCTCCCCGGCACTAGCATTATAGGCATGCGTCACTTTGCCTGGCTGTGTTAATGATTTTTTTTTTTTTGGCACTAGGGATTGAACCCAGGGCATTCTACCTCTGAGTTACACCCCCAGCCCTATTTTTTATTCTTTATTTTGAAACAGGGTCTCACTAAGTTGTGGAGGCCTCACTAAGTAGCTGAGGCTGGCCGCGAACCTGCGATCCTCCTGTCTCAGCCTCCCAACTACTGGGATGAAAAGCATGCGCCACCACGCCTGGCTGCTAATGATATTTTTAAAAATCTTTTTCATTCTCTCCCATACCAATGACTGTGAAAAAGGCAACTTTGGTCTCAGGGCTCAGCAGTGGCAGGTAAAAGCAGATGCAAATCCAACCGAGGCTCACAAATCCAGCCCTAATCAAGAAAAGTAATAATGATGAAGATGTAGGCTGGCAGTCCAAAAGAGAAGAGACTCGGCCGGTTTTCTTTGTCACGAGCCGCAGTTCCAGTCCTACCAGAGCAATACTAGATCTTCCTCATTGTGGGGAGCGACAGACCCATCAGGCATCAGGTGCACAGGCCCCTTTGCATCCATGGAGACTAAAAATGGTATCCGTCCACTGCACATGGCAGGAAGGTCTCCTGAGGCCTTATCGCAACTGGAGAAGCCCGAGCCACCAGGCGGGACGTTTCTATCTAGTGCAAAGGAAGAGACACGGTTCACATGTCAAAACAGCCAAGTGCTGGGTACAGATTAATATTCCAAGATGACAAGGTGATCCTGCTGTCCCCTCCCACCCACCACATTTGCCAACAAGCACGCCCTGTCCAGGTGGGTTCCCGAAGTGAATCCAGAGGCATCAGGTGTGCACATCTGGAGGGAGAGCGGGCTCCCAGGAATGTCAGCAGCAGACCGTTTCCTGGGCTGCACCAGTCTGCAGTGCGCACCTTGGGGGCATGCACGTGCGACATCCGCGTCCTTCCCTAAGTGTCTTGGATCTCCTTAATGGGGCAGAGCCACCATGATGTAGCTCAGGCATCGGACAAGCCAGATAAATTGAGCAAGAGACCTGTGCTGATTTCGTACAAGACTCTTGGTTGTTTGTTTTGTTTTGTTTCTAATGCAGTTCTGGCATTGAACACAGGGACTTGCACATGCTAGGCAAGCCCTCTACCACTGAGCCACCTCCCCAGCTCTTGCTAAGAGCTCAGGCTGGCCTCAAACCTGCGATCCTCCTGCCCCAGCCTCCTGAGCCACCAGGATCACAGGTATACAGGCCATCATGCCCAGTTTGGTCTTTCTCAATAGAAACAAATAGCACCAGTTCCCGGCAGGTTAACAGGCTATGCTGCGAAGGATGATGGGTGGTTTGCTGGGCTGCTAGCATGATCAGGCTACTAGAACCAGAGTTAAGAATGCAGATACCCAAGAGGGAGGAAGGTGCGTAGGGCAAAGTCAGGAGGAACAAGAGGTCCTGTGGGGGCGGAAGTGGCTGTAGAGACCAAAGATCACAGGCCTCTACCTGCCCCAGCTCACTGCTACCTGGAGAAAACATAGGGCCCGGGTTGATCTTAAGTTTCGCAGAAGAAGCTGGAAATCCTGGTGTTGCTATAATCTCCGGTTTTTTAAGAGTTGTCAATGTATGGAGACTGCTTTAGAATGCCCTAGGAGTCAAGGACTGCTCATGTGTTGGCCAGAGGGCTCTTGCGTGTGGAGGCCTGACTGCTTCTAGTGTGTTCTCAGACCACAGACCTCAGCATCACCTTGGAGTTGGTTGGAAACAAGTAACCCCAGGCCCCACCTGGCTCTTCTGAATCAGAATCTACTTTTTTTGGGGGGGGTACTAGGGATTGAACCGAGGAGCATTCTACCTCCAAGCTACACCCCCAGCCCCTTTTTTGTTTTTTTTTTTGTTTTGTTTTGTTTTGTTTTGCGGTACTGGGGATTGAACCCAGAGGCATTCTACCTCTGAGCTACACCCCCAGCCCTATTTTTTACTCTTTGTTTTGAAACAGGGTCTCACTAAGTTGTGGAGGGCCTCGCTGGGTTGCCGAGGCTGGCCTCCAACCTGCAGTCCTCCTGTCTCAACCTCCCAAGTAGTGGGATTAAATATGCACCACCATACCCAGCCAGAGTCTACATTTTAACAAGATCCCTGGTAATTCCTAGGAGAATGACTGGGCTGGGGATTTTATTCAGGTAATCACACACTTAATGCAAGACTTAGTCGCTTTTTCTTCATTAGTAGAAACGTTTTTGAAGAAATTCCATTAAAGTATTCATTCACTTGGATGTAACTTCTCTGGAAAGATCTCTGCCCCCAAACCAGGTCAGATGTTCCTTGTATAAGACCCCATACTGCCATATCATAATTCAGATTTGCCTGTCTTGATAGAAATACAGTGTCTCTACATTCCCAGCACTACCATGGTACCTTGCACATAGGAATCATGTTAGCCTGCTTTCTGTCATAGTCACAAAAAGACCTGAGAAAAAGCCAGGCACAAGGGTGCACTCCTGTAATCCCAGTACTCAGGAGGCTGAGGCAGGAGGATTGAAGGCTGGAGGCCAGCCTCAGCAACTTAACAAGGCCCTCAGCAACTTAGCGAGATCCTGTTTCAAAATGAAAAACAAAAAATAAAAAGGGCTGGGGGCGTAGCTCAGAGGTAGAATGCTCCTGGGTTCCATCCCCAACACCAAACAAACAAACAAACAAAAAAAAAACAAAATTAAAGGAGGAAAGATTTATTTTGGCTCACGGTTTCAGAGGTTCAGTCCATGGTCGGCCGGCTCCAAGACAGAAACATCATGGCGGCAGGGCGTGGCAGAGGAGAGCTGCTCCGCTCATGGCAGCCGGAAGCAGAGAGAGAGGAAGAGAGAGAGAAAGAGAGGAGAGAAGGAGCTGGGGACATGATATGCCCTTCAAGGACACATGCCCCGTGGCCTGTTTCCTGTGATTAGGCCTCTCCTCCTACAGTTTTTACCACCTCCCAGTATCACCACCAAATTGTGACTCCATCAATGGCTTAATTCCCCGACGCATCCGGAGTGCCCATAATCCCTTCACTCGTGAGAGCCCTGCCTCTGAGCACCACCGACGGGGGCCAGACCTTCACCACGGGAGCCTTCAGGGAACACGCTGAACCCGAACCCAAACCAGGGTGTTCAGCACATGAACACATGCCGTGAATTCTCCTGATCTCAATCGTGGAACACTGCGTGGGGTCTAATCAGACTTGTCAGCCACTCAGCCATCTTTGTATCTTCTGGCCCACTCCCTTGGGGTTTATCTTTCGTTCTACTGCAGGTCTCTCTCAGCCTCAGGTTCCTAAGACCAGTCCCTTGACTTGACATATAGTAGATGCTCAATGAGGGTGAACAGAAGAGACGAGACAGGAAAAGCAAAGGCCCAGAGCGATGACTTAGCGCTTCTCTTGTTTTACCTTCGTAAATCACCTATGCAAATTAGAGACTCGTGACTCAAGTATGGACTTAAAGAAATACTCTTTCAGCCGGGCGTGGTGGCGCACGCTTGTCAGCCCAGTACTTGGGAGGCTGAGACCGGAGGATCCAGGTTCGCGACCAGCCTCGGCTACTTAGTGAGGCCCTCCGCAACTTAGCGAGACCCTGTTTCAAAATAAAGAATAAAAAAATAGGGATGGGGGTGTGGCTCAGAGGTAGAATGCCCCTGGGTTCAATCCCCAGTACGGCAAAAGAAAGGAAGAAAGGGAAGGAAGGAAGGAAGGAAGGAAGGAAGGAAGGAAGGAAGGAAGGAAGGAAGTCTTTATCTAGCAACAGCAGCAAGAGCGATGAGCTCAAATGCACCTTGCTGTCTTCATTTGTACTGGGGATGGAACCCAGGGGTGTTCTACCTCCAAGCTCCACCCCCAGCCCTTTTTATTCTTTATTTTGAAACAGGGTCTTGCTATATTGCTGAGGCTGGCCTCGAACCTGCGATCCTCCTGTCTCAGCCTCCCAAGTGCTGGGATGACGGCTGCACCATCACGCCTGGTTTGCACAATTGCTTTCTGAGCCTCTGCTTCTGGTCCATTTTCTTAAACCCCCATTGGTTAAAAAAAGTCAGGAAGCCAAGTCCAGAGTCACTGAGAGAGGAGGGGGCGAGTCCAGGGCATGGATACAGGTGGGGATCGGTGCAGACCTTGTGTTTTTGTTTTTTTTTTTTTTGCACAGTCTCCTTCCAACACTATCAAGCACGCACTGCTATTATTACTATTATTATTATCATTATTATCATCATCATCTCTCCCAACACAAAGCTCCCGAAATGAACTGCTCTCAAGGATGCCTTCAGTTAGTCATTACCATGCTCTGCTCCCAAATATTGTGGGAGACTCAAAAATGAATACTTGCAACCAGAGAGTCCTTAAGAGGAGCTTATTCGGCAGGGCTGAAATTATTATTTTTGTTACAAACTGTAGCTGTCCCTAGTGGTCTCCCTGGGAGCGTTTTGCAGGTTATAAAATACAGCGATTACTATGGTAATCATATTGCAAGTATAAAATGGCTTTGACCTACTTGTTAAAATGCACTGTGTATTAAAATAAAGACTGTGATCTTATAGCTAAATGAACTCAGAATAAGAACGGAATAGCCAGTCCAAAGTGCTAGGGAGATTGTCGAAAGAAAGAGGGGCCTTTGCTTGAAGGGAGGGTGCGCTTTTTCTCATTCTATTTCCCCTCAGGGTCATGAAACTGTGAGAACTGAAGGCATCCTCGGAGAGCATTTTTGTTGTCAGCCTGACTTGCCCGCAGAATTTTTTTTTTAAATAATGAGAGTTACTATCCGGGCACAGGGGCGCAGGCCTGTCATCCCAGTACTTGAGAGGCCAAGGCAAGAGGATCATGGGTTCAACAATTTAGCGGGCCGGGCGTGGTGGCGCACGCTTGTAATCCCAGTACTTTGGGAGGCAGAGACTAGAGGATCT